>BQKZ01000420.1:105339-118073 GCA_036244855.1 Temnopleurus reevesii | reverse complement strand
ATGGACTTTCTCATTCTGCATTCAAAACTACCTCTTGACCAGCTCATTTTTGAGCAATCACCCCTAACATAGCAACATGTCGTGCATCAATAAACTCCATTCCCTTAATGAGGTAAATTGAGTCTATCTTTAGCGGTGTCAAGTAGTTCCAGAAATAAAAAGATTTTGGATCCCCCTTTTGATAAAGAAAGGTCATATATTCATTTACTAATATCCACAATTAAATAATCACTCATTCACATCTATTAACATTAATCCATAATAGCTGAACTCCTATGGGTTACCTAGGGGTCTATTTTCCATCTGCGAAAGTGATTCGTCTATAATTACGCGTGTGTAACCCACAGTCACAATCTGCATTGTCATCATCAGTGTATCCCCACTTTCTCAAGTTTTACTTGCTGCAACCCATTTCTGTTGGAAGTCGCTTGAGAGCCTTCCAAGTCACCCTAACGTGTGAAATTAAAAACTCCGTAATACAGGGCTTCTAACATTGACATCTAGTTGAGAGTGAGACTCCCATTTGCCAATGACAGCTCACTTGTCAAACTAAGTGAGATCAATAGAATTACATGCCAATGAAGGAAATTAAATTCTGTGATCCTTGCTCAAAATGAGTAAGAGTTGGTAGTCCTTCAGCACATCCAACCCCACTCATTGATACCAAACTGTTAACTACCATTTTCCTTATTCTTATTACCTTATTAACTTCTTCCATTACCCAATATAGGGCCACAATATTAGTATCTCTATATGTATCTCTATTCATCATTGTTTCTAAGGCCCCGGTCACATGGAGGCCCGGGGGCAGCACGATTAGGCACGACTCTTTGTTAATTAACAGTTAACTGCCACAGAACAAGGAGTCGTGTTGAATCGTGTTGCTTCCGGGGCCCTATGTAACCGGGGCTTAAAGCGGGACTTTCCCCAAGCGAGTGAAAAGCGCTATATAAAAGACGTTCATTATTATTATTATTATTATTATTATTATTATTATCGGGGATGTTGAAGAATCGGCAAATTGCAAGTAAATCCTCAACACGGACAGCAATCCTCTTTTCAGCAGAGGACATTTCACGCTAGCGAACAAAACAAACTACCTGGAAATGCATCAGGATCTTTAGAGGTTAACCCCAACACTGACAGACTTCAAGTACGGTGTTGGAGTTGGTGTTGGTGTTCCCGTAACACAAATGCAAGAGTTCAACACCGTACTTCATGTCGCCCAAATCTATGGGCTCCCCTAGCATGAGAACCGTACGTTCCCGAGAACACTACCAGAATGTTTTTGAGATGAAAGTATAATATTTCTAGCACAATCATCTTTTCTCTGTGGTCTAGTGGTAAGACACCTGTCTAATAATCAGGAGGTTCTAGGTTTGATTCCTAACTGAGTATACTAGTGATTTTTTTTTAACAGCAGCTTAAACATGCACTTTCAATCAGTGTGCGGTGGTGTATTGGTTGTGAATTTCCCCTTTCAACCAGAGGGTAGTTGATTTCCTTCAGCAAGAAATTAATCTACATTGTGCTGCACTCAACCCAGGTGAGGTGACTGGGTACCTGGCAGGAATATTCATTCCTTGAAATGCCATGTGCACTGGTGTACACCAGGCTAAAGCCAGGGTAATAATAATGCAAAGCGCTTCCAACACTCCGCAGAGTGGATACAGGTGTATGTGCGCTATATAAATTGCATCTATTCATTATTATTATCCATGTTACGATAAGGCAATAATTTTCCAATATGCATTCTTTTGTTGTTGTTTTCAGTTCTTGCTACGAGCGGTATAGACTACAACGTGAAGCTCTGGGCACCCCTAGCACCAGAACCGTACTTTCCTGACAATGCTGCTGAGGTGAGTTATTACTGTAATAGCCAAAATTTTTCCTAATTAACCTACATTTTCCCGAATTCACTTAATTTCAGACCTATACCAGTAGTCAAACATGTCTAGTAGCCACCTGTCCATTGTGACTACATGTCTACAGTGGCCTCCGAAATTGCTTTCCTCTATATGAAAATGTAGGAACTGTCTGAAAATATTATTTTGGGTAAAATGATACGATAATCTTATAATTTAGAATGTGATGATATCAAAAGAATCTGTAAGATTTTGTGTAGAATTAAAACTGAACTTGCGAATCTCCAGTTTTCTATTGTAATGATCACATGATTAATAGTTTTCTTTACTGATCATGAAATGCCAATAGATAATTTTCAATTCCTGCTAGGATTTTTACAAACTGTAGCGGTGAGGTGAAACTAATCCTATGTTTTGAAATTGATTGCAAATGAAGCCTCATTTTTGAGAGAAAAGGATACTTTTTTGCTAATGTTTCACAATGTTGAAATTGTAGTGTAAGTTACATGTATGAATTGTGTAAAGTGAATAGTACTTCAATAGGACGTCAATGTAGTCAAACCTGCTCTAGCGACCACCTGTATATAAAGACCACCTGTCCATAAAGATCACCTTTCTGGTTTCCCTTGGAAGCAATTTATGTGTTTATGAACCTGTCTCTAGAGACCACCTGCTCGTAAAGACTGTTTTATGTCTCCCTTGGGTGGTCTTTATAGACGGTTTTGACTGTATAATCCTTTTATCTGTAATGCTAGGTGATGAGAATCAATGAACTGATGCTGGAGGAAACGAGGGATACCATTACAGTCCCACCTTCATTTATGCTGAGGATGCTGGCATCTTTGAA
This sequence comes from Temnopleurus reevesii, assembly GCA_036244855.1. Taxonomy (NCBI): domain Eukaryota; kingdom Metazoa; phylum Echinodermata; class Echinoidea; order Temnopleuroida; family Temnopleuridae; genus Temnopleurus; species Temnopleurus reevesii. The sequence goes on along the minus strand of BQKZ01000420.1, from coordinate 115,361 downwards.
TCACATCAGGGGAGGTAAGATGGTGGTGGTGGTGATTGATGGTGGTGGTGGTAATGTTGATGGTGGCGTGGATGAGTGATGGTAATGTGGTGGTTGTTGTTGTTGTTGTTGGTGGTGGTGGTGGTGGTGGTGGTGGTAATGTTGATGGTGGCGGGATGATGGTGGTGGTGGTCGTGGTGGTGGTGGTGATGGTGATGGTGATAATGTGGTGGTGATGGTGAGGATGGTGGTGGTGATAATGTGGTGGTGGTGTTGATGGTGGTGTTGTTGATGGTGGTGTTGTTGATGGTGGTAGTGTTGATGGTGGTGGTAGTGGTGGTGGTGATGTTGATGTTGGTGGTTGTGGTGATAGTGATGTTGGTGGTTGTGGTGATGGTGGTGGTGATGGTGTTGGTGATGATTGTGGTGGTGGTAATGATGGTGATGATGATAATGACGATGAAGACGACGATGACGGCAACGACGATGATAATGATGATGATGAAGACGACTACGACAACGACGACGACGATGATGATGATGATGATGATTTTGGTGATGATGATTATGATGATGATGATTTTGGTGATGATGATTATGATGATGATGATGATTAGTATACAACGCACTACAAAATAATCTAAAAATGTGCTCCAGTTGCTATTACATACAATTGTGCCATGGGGCATCCTGGCAAGATATAATGAATGAATTTCACATATGAGTGATCTCTGTAAATTGTCTTTCCAGAGCGTGGAAGATCGACTGACCGGCAGTCTGCAAGCGAGAGCTCCGATGATTAGTTCCGTCCATAATCTCCTCGATTGGTTTGTTCTTTGGTTCATCTCTTCATTTTTTGATATACGGTTGGTATATCACCACTGGTTTAACACACTGGTAAACTGACATCAGGCTGCTAGCTGTACACAATGGACCCTGACATAGCAACAAAAATACTGACCTACCGTTGGGATGCCTGTGAATTCTCTAGCATTTTGCTGTGACCACAAGAATATGTCTGTCATACGGTTCATTATACCTATTGAATTCACAAGCACCAACGAATAGTTTTTGTTACGCTGTGCAGGTCCTTGCCTGCTTATTTATACAATTAAAATATTTGGAAAGTTTGTTTTGATCTGGATAGTTTATTTATTTCAATTTAAGATGAATATGGCAGAGTGATTGTTTTGATATGTCTGAAATTTGTTAAAACTGGAGCCGATCAGAATACAGTTCTTTAGTTCTCATTGCAAGTAATTGTATCAGTCAAGAGGTTTGATCTTATTAATTTTTATCTTGTAATGATAATAATTATGAAAGGCATTTCTAAAGCGTTTATCACCTCTTTATGAGAAGTTCTTAAGCACTCTACAAATGTGGCATTATTACCCTGGCTTGAGCAACAACTATTAGGTGCTTATGCATTTTAAGGAATGTATATTCCTATGGGGGTACCCATTCACCCCACCTGGGTTGAGTACAGCACAATGAGGATGAATTTCTTGCTGAAGGAAAGTAATGCTACAGGTGGGATTCAAACCTACTCTGGTGGAAAGGCGAGAGTCAGAACCACTACACCAAGACTGATGGTTATTAATATCTTATCTACAATAATAATAATAATAATAATAATTACATTTATAAGACGCTTTATACAGTTGTTTCAAAGCACACAGGTGGTCTGTCTAATCATAATACCGGTCATCTACAAGATGACATGTTTGGAATCGATCATTGTGAAACAGTAACATAGAATATGTCCACTGTTTAATGCTTTCTATTCAATATTATAGAAATATACAATGACTCTCGAGGTTCTGGTTAGAACTATTCGCACGAATGAGCTTCAGATAGTAACATACTCCCGAGGGCCAACGGCCCGAGGGAGAATGTTACTATCTGATGCTCATGAGTGCGAATGGTTTTAGCCAGTACCGAGATTCAAGTCATTGTATATTACTTTTATATCCCTTCTACAAAAAGAAAGTAGCAGTTTAAATCTTATCGACTGCATCGATTTTTTGCTGTATAATTCCACCTTTTTCGTACGGGCACCAACGCAGAATCTGGCGAGCAGTGAATCCAGGCAGTGATTTCACTTCAATTTCATCGAACTTCACGGCAATACTCTACTTCACGGCAATACTCACGAAAAATCGACACTGGAATCTTGATCTGTTTCCGAGTATTCACATTGTCTGTGGAGTTCACAAAATCTTCAATTTCCTCTTCATTATAATTCCTGAATCTTGTACATTTGCCGTCATTTTCGTGACTGCTGGCCTGGCGGCTGCCATCTTGGTTGTTTGTTATGGAACGCCGAAAGGACAACCTTGAGTTGATTGCCCAGACACTGATCGTGATGGCTGCTTTTGGATTCATCGCTGCTGCTTTTGATTTGATCACCGTCACTTTCCATTTGATGGCTCATAATAGTACCTTTCATCAAATATTTTCTTGCCATCATGCGAACACGAAGGCCGCCAGAAGTTTCCCGTGTCGTGTAGCTGGGAAGCAGGGTCTCTCTCGCGCGCGGGCAGAGTCTCTTTTAGCCGAATGTGACGCATGCGCACTAAAAAAGTACTATTCCATGGTACTATTCCATGGTACTATTCCATGGCAAACGGCTTTCTTAGCAAATCTATTCATTTTTCTCGTCTGTACACTGTCAATGCAACGATCTTAGTGTAAGGGATATAATAAAAAATAGCTCCTCTAAACATGAAGTATGATGCCCCTTGCCAGATATCTCGCCAATGTACAAATATGCACAAGGTCAAAATTCACATATGAATAACACAACAGCTGAACAAAAGAGATAGAAACTATGACCGGGATGACCACCCCCTAAGCCATCGCTTGTGATAAAGGACTTTAATTCATATGAAATTCACCTCATGCATGTTTGGGAATGGTTGGCATCCCTGAATATACCAAGCACAAGCATTGGAGAGGGAATATTTTTGTTGGTTGTAAATTTTTGGTTGTCCAATTTACCACAAAAAGCATGTAAACTGAACATTTCATGATACTATTCACTATTTACCTATGTATGTAAGGTCTTTGCAGTGAAGTAGAAAAATGAAAGTGTCAGAATTTGCAGTGTTTATCTTTTAATAGTTTACCTTTGTTCCTTGCAGCTGGACATTATTTTACTGATTTTTATATTTAATTTTCTTATATAAGTTGATTTGATTGTAATGGATAAGTACTAGCCCAAAATGAGATTTTGTGCATGTTAATTCAGTTTTTAACTCATTCATTTCAGGAAGTTTGTTAGGAAAGTTTGATCAATACGTCTTTTCTCGCGACATGTAAACTTGTGTTCTTTTTGTATTGACATTACCAATAAGCTACATGTAGGTAGTTAGTTTTTTCTTGTAATGGACTACAGGAAAAACAGACATCACTTGAGATCTTTATTGACATAAGGATTACATGTGATATTATGCTGGACTTTGAGCAATTTAGATGATATTTGATGTACGATTTCATAATGGCCCATAGTGAATCTAAAAAATTATTTGAATGTGAATTTACAAGACAAATGCACTACTCAGAGAGAAAATAAGAATCTCTTTTTAATTCATTTGCTTCACAGCAGGCACATCTTTCAGAGTGTATAAAGGGGCGAGAGATGTCTTACAACAGCTGAAATCACTCATTTGTGAAAATGATGCGTGTTGCAAGACATTTTAATCTTAGAGTATTTTATTGAATATAAAACCTCATATAAAAATGTATATACACTGTAGACAACTGATAGTGATCCCCAACTTTCTTGGCATGGTCTAGATTTCTCAATGATTGATCATGCAAAATCACTGCAAACTGGGTACTAAATTCATTTGTATCATGTAATTCCCTGTAATCTGTAGTGGACTATATGCTTCTGACATTTTTGTGAAAGAACAATTAATTTCACCAAGCAATGTGTACATACTGTATAGATTTATTTATTTTTTATTCATATATCTATATTTGTGAGATTTTGTTCTTTTTCATCAGTTGTTTATGTTAAATCATGGACTGCCAATGGTATGTATTCTTTTGAAGGAGACGCATCAATAGATTTAAATGGCAGAAGGCAGAAAAAATGGTCTCGACCTTGGTTGTGTTTCATAAAGCTGTTTGTATATCTACGTACGACTCTACGAACGACTGGTGACCCTTTCTTAGTGGCGATTCATCACCAGGGATTATCATTGAGTGCAGGAAAGGATCACTAGTCGTTCATAGAGTGGTGCATACCTCCACAAACACCTTTGTGAAACACAACCCAGGGATATAAATTATCACAGCCTGGGTTGTGTTTCACAAAGCTGTTCTACGAACAACTGGTGACCCTTTCCTGCGCAAATAGTTAACCCCTTTCGCTGAATATCACACCCACGAGAGTTCTCAGAGTCGTGCATAGATCTACAAACAACTTTAGGAAATACATTCCAGATCTTGGATGAGCTAAAATATCTGTGATTTTCCATAGCATGAGAGCTGGGAGCATTTTTCCTCTCAAATCTGTCTGTGGGTCCTCCACTTCAAAGGAATAAATTTTGTTGGTGGTACAACTGAATGATGATAATGATGATTTCAACTGTTTATGTTAACAGGAAGGAAAGTTTAAATACATTTTAAATTATACATAAATGTATTTTTTTTTTTTACTTGTAATTGTGCTAGGAGAGAGCTTGATAAAGGGATAGAGAAGGAAATAAGATAAGGGAGAAAATGAGAAAGAGAGTGGGGATGATATGAAAAAGAATAGAGGCAGAGGGGGGAGAAAATCGGATGGGAAGAGAGAGAAAGAGAGGGAGGGGGAGAAGGAAATGATAGAGGTGAAGAGACATTAGAAGTAAGGGTGGAGATGGAGAGAGATAGGAGGGAAGAGTTTAATGACGAAATGCAACCAATGCAGAATATTCATCAGATTTGAAACAATGCGAATAATCAAACAACTAAGCCAAATATTTTCTCCAGAGATTCTCAAGAGAAGAAGCATGATATAAAATGCTCTCTCCAGTGAGAAATATTTGACTCCGCCGTAATTTAATGCATATTCTTGCATGATTGACATACCAAGCTGAGGTGCTGAAATGCTTTATGCAGTACACTAACAAACTCTTAATTTTGGTGTGTCATCACTCATCAGGAAACAAGGACTTAGGGGGTGTTGATCAAAAGATGCAATTGATCTCAAGTTGTAGTTGATCGGAAGTGCCGACCAAAATCGTTTTATGCGCGTCTTATTAAATGAACAACACCTCCTAAATGTACATAAGAGCACATCTTCAGACCTGCCAACCAAAATCGTTGTTTTCTTGTATTACATTTGGATAAGGGGTACCAAACTCAATAGGTATTGGCAATTGTTCAGAACATAACATACCACCTGCAGTGAAAACCTTCAGCTTTTGAGCTTACTATTTTCATCAGAAAACAAGATAATAGTATGCCAGAAAATTTAGCAGATTCGTGCACTAAAAGCATTTGTTCTGGTGAATGAGGGTCTCGAATAGACAATACCAGAGACAGGTGTGATACATTATGGCATCATGATGTTGTGTATTCATTCTGTATTCATAGACATCTGCAGATCTTGGTACCACCTTTAGAAGCGAAAAATTATAGAAAAAATAAGGAATATAATTTTTGGTTGGCACCTCTGCATCTTGGAAATGTCTTGGAATGGTTGGAGGTAGTAAGTAGGACGGGAAGAAGAAGGGAGGGGTGAGCAAGAGATAATGAGTGGAAGAAGAAGGGAGGGAAAGAAAGAGGGCTGGATATGGGGAGAAATAGAAGAGAAAGTGAGCCATAAAGAAGAGGGTGTGAGAAGAGAAACTTGGATAGAGGAAGTAAAGTGGGGAATACTGGAAGCAAAGTTGGAGATGGAAAATGGGATAGGGAGGAAGGAAAGGAAAATGAACAAAAACTAATAATCACATTGGAAACAATGCATTCTATTTCCATTTCATCTTTATTCCCCATCAATTCCAGTTTACCTCATTCCTATACAGAATGTGCAATTAGCAGCAACTGAAATATCCACTTTTTGTAGGAATTGTATTTGATATACAATAACAAGAGAACAGTTCATTGGACATACAGTAAGTGCTAATCTTTAATATCCATTTCCAGCAAAAGAAATTTTCATTCCTTTAAAAATGAAAATATCTATTTATCAATAGAATCATATGTATATATAGTATAATTCATATGAAAAGGCAAGTACATGTACATGTACATTTTGTACAAAAATGTCAAGAAAAAATTTTCAATAACATTTTCAAAGAAATTCATAATTTTATAAAGTACTGAATGTTCGCTGTGATATACTTTTTTAATCTAAACAAGTCTTTAAAAAAATCAAATAAATCTTCAAATATATTCTACTGTACCTATGGAAAAAAGGAACATGTTTTAAGCCTTTTTCTTCTAATTTTATACCCACTGATGTGGTGTGATACAATTTTACTATATAAATCTTTTACAAAATATGTACATATAAATAATGAAAATATGTTAAATAATATTACACCGCTACCACATACATAACAAAATTTATCTTGTTACAAAGTAAATGTATCACATTCCTAAACTTCCTTCAAATAAGGATTGAAGGCAACTACATGTAGTTCACAAAATACTAATGAAACAAACACATTGTTTCAAACTCACAACCAAGTAAAGACTTGCCTATATGTAACACAGCAGCACTGACATTATACACAGTGGTTTACATCTACAAATAGATTTGTGCACAGATAATTAATTTTGAATGATTTTGTGCCTCTAGCTTTACATAATAATCTAACATCAGAAATAGCTCATCTCCAAAAAATACCTTACATCTACATTTTCTGCAATAGTGCATGTTATCATAGTCGTAAACTTACAAATATCTGAAATATCCGATTTCATCATGGATATATTTGAGTAATGGAGTTCCTTGTCAACTCCAAACAAACAATGTTATTAGAATGTTAATGATCAATGAAACTATAGGGGTGTTGCTCAAAATCAACTGCAACTTTGACAATTGTAGTGTGCATTTTCATTCGTGCACGGTATGCGCATTTAACAATATGCGCATGAAACAATGATTTTGATTAGTGCATTTCGATCAACTGCAACTTGCGATCAATTGCAACTTTTGAGCAACACCCCCTATGACTTGCGTGATGTGGTAAACATTCAAATAGTTTTGCGGTTGCCCCATGTGGTCTAGGGTGATCATTTTCAGGACTATTTCTTGAAACATAACCCTACACCACATGGTGTAACCACTAATATATTCAAGTAGGATGGCAATGTTGCACAATGAAATACAGTGAAACCTCTTTATAACGAGGTTCCACTGTACTGAACTTGGATTCATACATGTATTACTGAGCATTTACTGATCAATTTCATTGCAAAATCAATCCTGATGACTTGAAAATAATTTGAAAATCTCATTGAATATAATGGTGAGTATATCCCACAATTTGCCATAAGGAAACACGAAATTGACAGCCAAATTGGCTCTACTAAAATATAAAATGAAATTTTGAAGTGTTAAACCCCTAAAATCCCATCTTCTATCCAAAGACTATAAGGATTGCAAATCTCTTTTTCAATCCGTAATCTGGTATAAATTAATAACCGTCCTTTTATTTTCATCTCAACATAAGGCAGACTTTAATTAGTATTTGGTCCAAGGAAAAATAAAGAGGGAATGACTTAAACACATCATTATTTGGTCCACAAAATTGCTTCAACTTAATAGGCAATTTTTCCTCTTATAGAAGAGATTAACTTACAGAGGTGACTGGACCGATACAATATTCTGTTTTTAAACATATTCAATACTTGAATGAAAAAAAAGGAACAGAAATATTGCACTTTAGAATACCTGGATAGTTCCATTACAATGTATGGTGAATATTTCTCAAGGCTTTCTTATGCACAGGAAGTTATATTCAATGCAGTGCTCCTTTGACCAAAGTAATGGTTATACTTCAAGACACATACTTTTAGACAGCTTTTTGATACAATCTGAACAATACTCAACAATTCTTCCTCTAAATCTTTACTACTTAATGGCAACTCTTATGAATCCTTCAGATACATGTAAGTATTAAATCCAACATGTTTATAAAGTAATCAATGTGAAGGCTCAAATCAATAACTTCTCCCGAATAAGGAATTGAATTTGACAATATGTTTGACTGTACTAAACATTTTCGACCAATTTTAATACTTGGAATTACATCTTCAATATAAATTGTTCTGATATATACTATTAAATTCTATATAATGATTGAATAATCATTATGAAGGAGCAATTGTTTATCAAACTAAAAATTGAATTTGATGGCAATATTCATTATATTTTCTTTCATGAAACCCTTTATGGTAATTCCAAGCTATTACAAATTTCTCAGAATAAAAAGGCAAAAATCAAAGAAACACAAGAAAAAAAAATACTTCTCACTGAGATGCATCATCAAAATCTATTTCATTCATAAAACTTTTTATTGATTTCCAATATAATCATGAATTTAGAAAGTGGCAGGCATTTAGATCTCAAGATGTCATTTGAAAGTAAAATAAAAAAATTAAAAAATAAAAACATACAGTAATGTTAATGCTGATTTCAATAAACATTTTATAGTGAGGTCTAACTCAATTGAGACTAAGCTATATGTCATTGAGATTCAAGTATGCCAAAACCTTGTGTCAAAATGGAAAATAACACAGTCTGGGTAAATATGGCAACCAAGTTAAAAGCACATATTGAACATAAAGATTAAGATAATGAAAAGAAATAAAAACATGAAATGAAATAAAAAAAACTTTGTGAATTTCATAAATTCTTATATCATTTCTAAGCCACCAAGCAACAACAATGTATCACTTCATTTAGTACATACATATTTGCACATTCTTGCAGCTTTCTTTCCAAATTTGAAACAAACAATGTGTGATAAGATAAATATAAACGCACATAACTTCATATATGGTTTTCTGAAAATCAATAAAATAAAAATATATTTCCTAAATCCTTAATTCATATTATGCAATCTCATATCTCATACCTCCATTTCAAATTTTGTTCAATTTTTTTAGCTTGGCTTTCATAGACCTCATACCTTAATACCATACAAAATTTTTCTTTAAACCTACACTTTTTAGCTGGGCTATATATGGCAAGTTAGCCTCATCAATAATCCGTGGTTTAGCTTTGCTCCATTTCTTTCCAGTCTGCACTTACACAAAGTGGGCTACATGTAACATCCTCCTAATGTTTACTTGTTGTCAAAGTTACTTGACATATGTTCTATCAATTTATCAGAAGCCTTATTTGACTGCGCATTGATTCTCCTATAGCTCTATGACGACCAAAGCCTCTGCTTCCTTCATCTTCCCCTTGTTTACTTGTTGCCATAGCTACCCTCTAGACATCACACAATTTGAAGATAGTCCCTCTCCAATAAATATTCTATTAATTCATCATAAGGCGTATTCGACTGTCCAATACTTTCCTGCTTCTCCAGAACGACCAACTCCTCCACCTCCTCAATCCATCCATTGACGACCAAAGCCTCTGTCTCCTTCATCTTCCCCTTGTTTACTTGTTGCCATAGCTACCCTCTAGACATCACACAATTTGAAGATAGTCCCTCTCCAATAAATATTCTATTAATTCATCATAAGGCGTATTCGACTGTCCAATACTTTCCTGCTTCTCCAGAACGACCAACTCCTCCACCTCCTCAATCCATCCATTGACGACCAAAGCCTCTGTCTCCTTCATCTTCCCCTTGTTTAATTGTTGCCATAGCTACCCCCTAGATATCACACAATATGAAGAAAGTCTCTCTCTACAAGGTGCTCAATGAGTTCATCATTCAGCATATTTGACTGTTCAATACTCTCCTGCTTCTCCAGAAGGTCTAAATCCTGCATCGCCTTCATCTTTCCATTGTTTACTTGTTGCCATAGCAACCCGACAGACATCACGCAATAAGAAGAAAGTCCCTCTCTACAAGGTGCTCTAT
>BQKZ01000420.1:67141-102781 GCA_036244855.1 Temnopleurus reevesii | reverse complement strand
GGAAGGGGGAGGTGGAGGAGGAGGAAAAAGAAGAGGAGGAGGGGGGTACAATGATGGTACGGATATGATCCATTTCTTTTAATTCAAACTTCAAGAAAAACAAACTTACACTTGGAACTGTGGTAGCGACTCCGATGGCAAACAGAGAGCGAGGTCAAGGAACTTTGAGGCAGCGAGGTAGAGGTTAAGGAATGTCTTGAGCGGGTTGCCTCCGTTGGAACCAATCTGGAAGAAACTGACGAGCGCAGACTTCTTAGAGTTGTCCTGAGCGTTCTTGGCGAGCTGCTCTTCCATATGGAGGAAAACTTGCACCTGTAATAAAGAAAAATAATTGAATAGAAAGTATGTTGTAATTGGTCTATGTGCAGGTTTACTTTGAGAAAAATATTCTAATCCTTGCTTTGTGAAGAGAGTGATTACAGAAAAATTCTCATAACAATAACAATAACTAATATCGTTAAAGCTAGATATTCAAAATATAACAACACACATTTATCCCAAATAAGGAGAAACTTACGCTGAATGCTCCACGGAAGTTAGTTGTAGGTAAAGCACTTTGGAATAATGACTCTGGAGTACTTATACTTATAGTAGATGGATAGTAAATGATCATATTAAATGGATTGTAAATGGGTGGTAAATGAAATGATCACAGTAATTACTGTGTTACCATATGGTCTTTTCAATTTTAGCAAAATCCCAAAAGTCTAAAGATGACCGAGTAATAATTGAGTAAGTCTATATACGTTTTCGTCAGTCAGAATAACCTTTCTCAGATGTGAATATAAGAACAAAAAACGTGGCTACCTTGAACCAGCGTTAATGGGAATAAGATTTAATACTCAGAATGTCAAATCATTTTTAATATATGATATAGTGTTTCAATTACATTTTGTGCATTCATTTATTTATCAAATTCTGATAATTATCTTGGCTTTGCTTCGCGAACGAAGATTTATACAGGCAGTCCACGTCGACTGCAGGCACGCATGTGACTGACAAGGCCAATACGTGATAGACAGGCCCGGCCACAGCGGCCGCAGTCAAAAGTCATGTTTGGTGTGGCTGCTGAGGCTGTACGATTCTTTCTCCGGCGACGTTTCTCCCTCAGGTGATCTTAGCGAGATTCATCGAAGGAAGAGGCAGCCTGATGGACTATATGTCGCCAGCTAGCACGGTCAGCAGCCAGAGTAGACCACTGGCAATGATTGATATGGCATGTACCGATAATTATACAGGGGGGGGGGGGTTAATATCACCGATTTGGTAAAAAATAAAAGCAATAAACAATACTAAAGCAGTATTCTTATTGGCTCCATAATCATTTAATAAAGTTAATTGGTTTGTACAGAACTTTCAATAGAGTTTTAATTATCAAAATGAATTGAACAAGACAATATTTACCATTTCAGTGATCATTGTTGGCCAAAGCCCCGTCAGATGATGCGGTGACACTCGTAAGAGAAGCACTCTGAAGAACATGAACACCTGCAAAATATAATAAAAAGAAGATATTGATAGAAAGCAATACCATGTCAATTTTTAAAATCATATTTTATTCTTGTGTTGATAGGTTTTCTTTTTTTTTTCACAAGAGGATATACATGTACTGTCACAAACCTTTCTATAATGACCACCTGTATGTAGCAGGCACCTATATTGTGTAATGCATTGCAATTATTCCAATGTTCTTGCAATTCTATGGTAATATTTTTCAATCTCAAGACCATGATGTACAGTATTTTTTAACTGATTTTTTTATCCTTAATATGTTTGAATAAATGAAATAAATGAATAAAATCATAAGGCTTCATCAACCCTCAATCTGTCACCTCTATATTAAGTGAAAGAGTCAGGGGTGTCTTTGAAAACCCATGGGTTTCTAAATATTGTTGTAACTGGCAACTGTCATACATCACCTATCACATATCTTTCGATATTTGCAAATAATTCAGACATGACATAGTTTGAGCCTTTTGACTATACAAATTTATCAAAAAATGAAGATAACAAAATATTTTAGCATTTTGTAATGGATCATACTCACGTTGTTTTGTTTCTCACTTTTTGTTTTGATACTTCCTGTTGACTTGTCATATTGACTTGATCATTTATGCAAGGCATTTTTTTAAATTATCTGAGGATTAGATTTTATTTTTGATAAATTGATTTTATTTGATTTTATTTTATTTGACATGACTTTCTTTACAGAATGAGATATCATAAAGCTTACTGTACAATACACAGAAAACAAAGTAAAATTCGGGATAAGAGAAAACCAGACAGGAGTGAAGAAAACGCTCCAAAGAACTCAAGTTAAAAACACAAAAAGTGAGAAGATTCTTTTTCACCTGTTTATGAACGATGGGGCTCTGACTTAATCTTACAGAATAAAATATTGTAAAAGCTTACAATCCAAGAATAGAAACAAAAATTGGAGGATATCAAGAGGAAACCTGACCTGAGTGAGGAAAAAAAACAGGAAAAAAGACAAATAGTGAACAAAATGTTTTACCTGCTCATGAACGACGGGGCTCTGACTGAGTCTTAGACTCTCCGCCAGTCTCTCCTGTATGTCTGGCAAAGAGCGAACATACTGGTCTCTCTCGCTGCAGAAAACTGCGAAGCTGAGCCTCTTCAAAAGTTGCGCTCTTTGTTCCATCTCTTGTTCTTTGCTTGCAAAGATACTCAAAGATGTATTCTGTAACGTTGCTACTCGAGCTGTGAGGCAAAAGAAAGAAATACAATTGCACATTAGTTTAGAGGTCTGTAACGCAAAATACTAGCTCAAGAAAAGAATCAAATTTCAATAGGAAATCGTTGGAAGCAATTTTAATGTGTTTATCATTCATGCATGCTGGTATATTTCTTTATAACGACAAAATCAAAAAGTTAATTAAGAGAAACATGCTGAAACATTATTTCATTTCATGATTTTCCTGTAGATTCACTAACACAACACACAAGATTTGGGAAAACACTACAAACAGTCAAGACTTTTGAGCATTTTTTCTGGAAAAATGGTTTGGGAGATGTTAGTATGTAATTATGTATTAAAGTTTTGTATTGTTATGTACAAGTTTTACTTGATTCTCTAACAGTATTTTTTAAATCGTTTCAAGTACATGTACCAGCATATAAGTTTGATATGCAGGTTACTCTACATGAAACACATTAATCATGTCAAATGTCAAATATATGAAAGTAAATAATGTTCAAAAGTATACTCACTCATAAGATCCTTGAAAGTTGTTCTGTCATGTGTCATGAGATTGTCGATAATGCATCTCCATCTGCCATGCGAACAAGGAATATATGAGAAACATTTGTGAATAAATTCCAAAATTATTAATCTATGTCATCAGTCTGGTGCTTGTTTGCATGAAAATAATCACCATCATCCGCGTACCCCTTCTCCTCCTCATCTCCCCTTCCCTCCATCATGACCATCATCATCATCATCATCATCATCATCATCATCATCATCATCATCATCATCATCATCATCATCATCAACACCATCATCATCATCATTCTTATTAACACCACCATCATCATGGTTCTTATCACCACCACTGACACCACTACAACTAACACCACCATCCTGATCATAGTCATCACCATTGACAACATGATGATGACAATTATCATGATAGTCATCATCATTGTCGTCGTTGTTACCCCCAATGAGCACAATCAGCATCAACTGTAACATCAATCAATCCCATTAGTTGTCATCTCCATAAAAGAAGATGGCTTCACATTCTTTTCAATGCCATCATCATTATCATCATCGCCATCATCATCATCATCATCATCATCATCATCATCCTCATCATCATCATCATCATAATCATCATCATCATCATCATCATCATCATCATCATCATCATCATCATCATCATCACCATCACCACCATCACCATCACCATTATCATCATAATCATCGCCACCACCACCACCACCACCCCCGCCATCATCACCGTCATCAGCACCACCATCTCCACCAACCCATCCCCCAAAGAATCATCCTCACCCGCTAATACAGGACGTATCCATCTGGAAGAACGACAAATCCACCAACAGATCAAAGGCATCCTTCTTCCAAGCTTTCCTGGTATACTGATATTCACTCAGACTCGACACCAATGAGGTACAGGCACGGAAACTGGGCATGTTCAGGGCACTGCAAAATAAAAGAAATGGAGATGAAGTAAAGTTTAAATATTGAGGAACTATTGAAACATTTCCGATTTCCGATTTGGGACATAACCAACTTCAAGATTTCCACACCCCCACCATTCCTCCCCCCCCCCCAAAAAAAAAGGAGGATCAGAAGTTCATATTTAGAGCCACCTGGCAAATCTGGTTTCTTCTGAGGAGCTGCGAAGAAAAAGGGAAAAAAAGTCATCAGCTCCACTGTTGCACACTCTTTACCTTTAATTTGGCGCCCCATGACGCACACCTGAGAGGGGGGGGGGCTGGAGCTCTGAACAGCGCTCCCCAAAGGTCCGTCCATGGTTCTAGCGAAGTGGAAGAGGATGATTATAAAGGTGGCTTTGTATCTATCTTCTCCTCTTTTATTCTCGATTTTCCATCTTTTCTCCTGTCTGTGCTGCTTCTTCTTCTATTATTCTACTATTCTTCTTATCTTTTTCCAGTATGCTTCTTCAACTTTAAACAGTGTGTGATCTTATACACCAAATTGTAAATATGAGTAGATTGTAAATATGTAGTTACCATTCTATCAAATCATTGTTATGATAATTTTATCTTGCCATTTGGGGTCCTACGCCTCACTAGCGTTGATGCTATTTCTGTAGGGTCCTATTACCATCTCCAAACTGTATTATCCTTTATACATTTATATTTTGAAATGTTTGTTATTTATGCTGTTGTTGATTGGTAATAAAGTCATTCATTCATTCATTCATACTTACCTATTGTTCTTGAGGTACGGTGTGACATTGTGCATGATGGATGTGAGAAACGAAACAACCTTATTCTTCTCATCACAAGAAAACAAAAGAAAAGATCATCAGTTCCGATTTTGTGCCCACTTTATCTAAAATTTGGCGTCTCTAACTCGGCCCCCTACAGCCCTCTCCTCCGAGATGTGGACATGGTTCTAAAGAAGCCGAAATGATTATAGAAGTGACTTTGTACTCACCTATGGTTCTTGAGGTACGGTGTGACATTGTGCATATTGGATGTGAGAAGAGGCATGACCTTGTCTTTCTCAAAACAAGAAAACAAAATTGAATGATTTTTGTGTTGGGTAGATAAATAATTGAAATAATTCTTGCCTTATCCCAACATGAATAAACACTGATTGACAGTGCGTTATGGAGAAGCTGTGAAAAAAATTCACAGGCATTCAAGGGTAGGAATCGAACCCACGTTCTCCTGATGACTATACAATTATTTATCTACCCAACACAAAAATCATTCAATTGATATTCACGCAGTACCTGCTGCTATATAACACAAATCGAGCCCGTCACTTCCATCGGCTCTCGGTGCTCTAGTGGTGAGGAGATTGTGGGTTCAATTCCTACCCGAGAATACCTGTGAATTTTTTTCACAGCTTCTCGATAAAGCACCGTCAATCAGTGTTTATTCATGTTGGGATAAGGCAAGAATTATTTCAATTAAGAAAAACAAAAGTTCTGGAGCCCCCACAGCCCCCAAAAGGTGCATTCATGGTTCTGAAGGAGTGAAAGATGATTCTGGAGATGATTTTGTACTTGCCTATGGTTCTTGAGGTACGGTGTGACATTGTGCATGATGGATATGAGAAGAGGAACCACTTTATCTTTCTCATCGCTCCCATACGCCATATCTAACAAAGGCGCCATCAACTGGAAACAGAAAAGATGGATTCGAAGTAAGAAATTCATTGTGATGAATAATAAAGAAAGTTCATAGTTAGGTTTTAAGGAATTGGAAGCACGTCGGTGGTGAACAAGCACTTTATTTGATTCGAGCTCCGTAAATATTGTTTTCATTGGCGCAAAGGTTGCAATGTCGCATAGGCCACACCCTTGATTCGTTGCAAAAAATAATAAATTACCAGAATTAATATGTTTGTGGATTTTCATATGCAGGCAAAACACAGAAATTGGCTTAACTTTCTTTCATGAACATAATTTTGAAATATTTTAATGAAAATTGAAATGAAAATTTAAAATATTTTTACCTCTGCAAGCATTGTGAGTGCCTGAACGCTGTACTGCGAGTATGACTGCTGTGCAGGTGGGGTGTTGATAGGGGGCGAGGTTAATGAACTCTTGCCAGCGCCCTCTGCTGATGATTCTGGTCCAGCTGCGGAATCAGAGGCTGAAATAGAAAGTGATGTAGTTTGGTAATTAGACCATCATATCATACTTTTGTTAGAGGAGCCAGTCAAAATAATGAAGGGGAACTTATCCCAAATAATCGTCACCATAATTATCATCATATCACCACCACCATAATACTAACCATCATCATCAGAATCAAAACCACCAACACTGTCATCATCATCACTATCACAATATCAATCATCATCACTCCCATTACCGCAAACAAAACCATTACCACAATCATCATCATCATCATCAACGTCGTCGCCGTCATCATCATCACCATCATCATCATCATCATCATCATCATCATCATCGTCATCATCGTCGTCATCATCATCATCATCATCATCATCATCATCATCATCATCATCATCATCATCATCATCATCATCACCATTATCATCACCATCCCCACCATCGCGAGAAACATCATCACCATCACTCCCATTACTGCTTACATCACCATTACGACCATTATCGTCATAATCATCATCATTTCTACCATTACCATGCCTCATCATCATCATCATCATCATCATCATCATCATCATCATCATCATTACCGTAACCACCACAATCATCATCCTCACCATCAGCGTCAGACTCCGAGATCTGAGAAGCGTTGATTTTGACCGACACATTTCTCCTCAGCCACGTTGTCTGTTCCAAGGAAGAACCAGCAATAGTGTTTGCTGCTTCCATCAGACGCGTACTGATCTCCTGTAGATCTCTCTGGTCCTTACGCTCATCAAAGGGGAGCAGCTTGTGGACAATCTCATTCAGAATCCTACCAAAAAAAGTCAAATGGTGAAAATTTGCATCATAATATCTGATTGCTACTCTATTTATTCTTTTTCTTTTTTTCTTTGCACATTGCGGATAAAAAGTCAATTTAAGATGAAAGTTGTGGTACAACCATGGTTGTGTTTCATTAAGATGTTTCTAGAGGAGGTACATCATGGACCTGTAACTTGTACTACTTAAAAAAAAAATGGGATGACAATTTAATTCTGATGTATTTTATTGTTTTATGAATTTCTTATGTATTTCTGTGTTTTTTCGACCCTTTGTTTTCTATTATATTTTCAATGAAATATATTGTTGAACATTTATGAAGCATGTTTATACTAAAATTAATTAATTTCAGCTCATAAAAGTGAAAATATTGACATCTTTATGAATTCTGACTATAATCACAATTTACATTGACTTTGTAATCACATTGTAATCAATGTAATTTACACAAACTTACGTTTTTGAGCCATTTCGGTCTGACATGCATGTACAAAAAGTAGTGCGGCGACATAACTATATGCCCGATTTTCGCGAAAATAGTCTGAAAAGTTGAGCAAGACTTGAAAGAAAAAAGTCAGCGAGTCTCGCGGTGAAAAAAATTTGCGCAGCGGAGCAATCGCGAAATTTGTCGAGGGGGGGTCAAATTGACCCCCCACTTGGAATGGGGTTAAAGAATACCATGTAAGTTTTTTTAGAAACATGCATATTTTTTAATCAAGTAGTGAACTGATCCACATGGTCTTGTCAACACACAAAAAAAATTCCTTTTGGTCCAGGAAAATAATCAGCATCACTATAAACTGCTTACCCCAGAAGCAAGAATTGAGCAGGAGCCGATAGGTTGAGTTGCAATCCATCCTTGAGTAAACCTAGGATAGAAGGCCAGGAATCTCTGAGCGGAGGAACGGCCATCTTCTGAACGTAGGCATAGAGGAACTGGAGCATGCTCACTTCAAGACCAGGCTGGTTCTACAAACACAATAATAATAATAATAATGAACGTTTTTTTATATAGTGCTTATCACTCGCACAGGGAAAGTCCCTAAGCGCTTTAGAAAGAAGGATAAATAGAGATATAGAAATACTAATATTTTCGCCCTATACATGGATGATGGAATAAGTTAATAAGGTAATAAGAACAAGGAAAATGGTAGTTAATTTGGTAACATCAATATAAAGCCAATATTTTCGCTTGAATAAATTTGAGCAAATTCATTGAATTTCAGAAAGACATATTAGCAGGTTGTTTTAGAAGATCATTCTGCACAAGTCTAAGGGAGTGTTGCTCAAAAGTTGCAATTGATCGCAAGTTGCACTTGAACGGAATGCAGCAATCATTTTCATTGTGTCATGCACGTCTTGTTAGATACGCATACCGTGCGCAAATGAAAATGCACGTTACAATTTGCAAAGTTGCAGTTGATTTGCAGTTGATTTTGAACAACATCACCTAAGGGCATTATAGATGTAATGAGTGAAAAAAAACCTGTGAATTCATGGATGCAAAATTGGGGAAATTAAACCCCTGCAAAAATGTTAACCCATACAGTGTATTATAGGGTGCAGATAGATAACCAGACATTCCATGAACAAATGTAAACAATTGTCTGATTCTCAAAAGAATATAAGTTTCATGGGTAAATGTTTGAAGAGTTCTATCAATAACTTAATTATAATCATCAGATCATGTTTTCTAGTTCATTCCGCAAAGTGAAATTAATTGTAAACAAAGTTCCCAGGGCAGTGTTTGACCAAGTTGCGAAAGACTTTAAAAACAACTTTACGAACAACTGGTATCAGTTCTTGCGATGAATAATCGAAAATCTTACGTGTATTACACTCGTTAACATACTCAAGTCTTTCTCAAAGTCTTGCATAACTTTAAGAACGATTGGGTGAAATACCTCCAAGGACTAACGTAGAATGAATGACTATATAATACATGTAACCCTTTTTCATCTTCGATGGCTACTTTTTATAATAACATACTCATAAGATTGTATCCATTGTGATTGGTCAAGGAGCAGTCATGTGATTAAAAATATTTTCACCATGAAATAAATTGGATATGACGTGACCTCATCCTCGGAATAGTTTTCGTGATGAAAAATATTCTGACGACATCTTTTACGATAATTGGATTTTCAGCTTTTGATACCGCGATTTGAAGATCAAAGGTCGTCGAAATATAAACAACAATGGCGGCCCGCAGTGGAGAAATCAACGACGATGACCCGAGATTTAATCTCGTAGATGATGATGATTTGGAGGAATTTATTTCATAGACAGATTACAAGTAGGATATAAATTTGATTAATATTTTGGTTTACTTGTGTAGGATATAAATCAAATATACCATGCATATTTTCCGAAGTACTATATGAAATTATGGATTTTTCGGTGACCGGCATAGTGACTATTTTCCTCGGGGCTGTGACCCTCAGAAAATTGTGCTATGCCGGTCACCTCACAATCCATAATTTCAACTAGAACTTCTCAGTGCATGGTATATTTGATTATTATAAACATTTCACAGTCCTCTTCAAACATTTTCTCAGCTAATTCCATATTGATCATTTGCCTACCTTATCTCTGATGGTGAATGGTGGTGCCTTGAGGACTAGCTTGATGGTGTGGACTAGTGTGTCTGTTGGTAGAGCCTTGATGGCACTCACTAATTGGACCAGGACTAACTGCTCTTCAGAGGGCTTGGCCAGGACCTAAAATAAAAGGTACAGAACTTGGATGTTACATGTAGGAACAGACTCTGGATCTTACTTTATACAAAAGAGTATAAACTTGATGGTGTGGAAAAGTGTGTCTGTAAGTAGAGCTTTGATAGAACTCAATAACTGGACCAGGACTCACTTCTCTTCAGATGGCTGGGCCAGGACCTGAAATAAAAGGAACAAACCCTAAATCTAAACTAGCTTGATGGTGTGGACTAGTGTGTCTGTTGGTAGAGCCTTGATGGCACTCACTAATTTGACCAGGACTAACTGCTCTTCAGAGGGCTGGGCCAGGACCTGATGTGAAATGAACTGCAGAAGGTGGAGATTAGGAGCAGGAAATAATTCTTAGTTACATACATGTATTAGCTTGATGAGTCATTAACTCAGGGGTATGAAAGTTCAGATTTTAATCTGAATTCTGTTTTTTTGACATGGTTAAAAGCCCTTTTTTTTCAGGTGTTTTCAATACAATTTCAATGAAAAGAGTGGGTTTTTTTTGCATTTCATATTTTTTCAGACTTTTTTGAGATTTTTGAGATTTTTTTTCTCACAGATGCTCTCACATCCCTGTTAACTACGCCAGGACTAGCTTTTCTTTAGGAAGATGGGCCAGGCACTCAAATAAATGGAACATACTTAGGAACAGCAAGAGTACCAGCTTAATGGTATGGAGTAGTGTGTTTGTTGTTAGAGCTGTCAAATTGATAGCAGTCCTAACTGAGCCAGGACTAAGTGTTATTCAAAAGGCTGGGCTAGGACCTGAAATGAAAGGAACAGACTCTGAATCTAAACTAGCTTGATGGTGTGGACTAGCGTGTCTGTTGGTAGAGTCTTGATAGCAATCACTAACTGAACCATGTCACTCAAAACCAAACCCATGCCACCTTTTCATATGTCCCCTTTCTATCCCCCCCCCCACACCTCTCCAATTCACCCCCATTTTAATCTTTGGACCAACCTTCTTTCCCTTCGGTGATTTCTGTCTCCGTCTGCTATCGCTCCAAACNTAGAAATACTAATATTTTCGCCCTATACATGGATGATGGAATAAGTTAATAAGGTAATAAGAACAAGGAAAATGGTAGTTAATTTGGTAACATCAAACAGGTTTGTTGCAACAAATTTAAAAAGTGTAGATTTTTATAAAAACCAGTATTTTAGGGATGAAAAGGGTCTGTGGTCCAAAATGCATGATATCAACAAAAATGCATGCAAATTTTCCCTCCCCCCCCCAAAAAAAAAGAGATCAGAAAATGAAAAAAGCATGTCTACAGTCTCATACACATTTCTGACATCCTCCAAGTGAACCCTGAGAGAGGGTCATCTGATTAAACAAATAAAATTCATTCCTTCTTGAAGATTAGCACTGTCAAGTTGAATTTTTGTTTATCATTGTAATAGCTAATATTTGAGCAAATTCATTGAATTTCACAAATACATATTAGCAGGGTGTTTTGAAAGATCATTCTGCACAAGTCTAAGGGAGTGTTGCTCAAAAGTTGCAATTGATCGCAAGTTGCACTTGAACGGAATGCGGCAATCATATTCATTGTTTCATGCACGTCTTGTTAGATACGCATACCGTGCGCAAATGAAAATGCACGTTACAATTTGCAAAGTTGCAGTAGATTTGCAGTTGATTTTGAACATCACCTAAGGGCATTATAGATGTAATGAGTGAAAAACCCTGTGAGTTTATGGTTGCAAAATTAGTGAAAATTAAACCCCTGCAAAAATGTCAACTTTATACAGTGTATTATAGGGTGCAGATAGATACTGTAACCAGGCATTCCATGAACGAATAGAATCAATTGTCCGATTCTCATAAGCACATAAGTTTCATGGGTAAATGATTGGAGAATTTCATAAATATTTTGATTATCACCAAGAGATCGTGTTTTCTAGTCCATTCTGCAAAGGTTAATTACATGTAAACAAAGTTAGCAGGACTGACATTTTGGATACAAAGTAACTGCCTACATAATAACCCTTTTTCTTGACAATATCTGAACGATATTATAGGGTTATTACGTCGTTTTTTAATGTGGTAGCTCTTAAAAGGTTCATTTTACTGCTCCAAAATTAACTCTTCTGGTTTCTTTTTCTGGCAAATCTCGACAAGAAATCCAAAATTTTCTATCAAAATAAAAACGTGAAATGTTAAAAATTAAAATATAAACAGGTGTAAATATTCATAATTGAATGAGGAACGCCTTTAAATCTAAATTCATCATCATCATCAATGGCAACTTTCTACCGTAAACCTGTCAAAGTCTGATAAGTCTTTTCTTATCTATCTGACTTCCCGCAATTTTTGTTTAGTTGCGTACCTTGTCTCTGATGGTGAAGGGTGGTGCCTTGAGAACTAGCTTGATGGTGTGGACTAGTGTGTCTGTTGGTAGAGCCTTGATAGCACTCACTAATTGTACCAGGACTAACTGCTCTTCAGATGGCTGGGCCAGGACCTGTAATAAAAGGTATAGAACTTGGATGTTAGGAACAGACGTTGACTCTGGATCTTATTTTATACAAGAGAGTATAAACTTGATGGTGTGGCCTAGTGTGTCTGTAAGTAGAGCTTTGATAGAACTCATTAACTGGACCAGGACTAACTGCTCTTCAGATGGCTGGGCCTGGACCTGATATAAAAGGAACATAACTCGGATGTTAGGAACAGACTCTGGATCTTATTTACAAAAGAGCATCAGCTTGATGGTGTGGACTAGTGTGTCTGTTAGTAGAGCTTTGAAATTTGTTATTAACTGGACCAGGACTAAGTGCTCTTCAAAAGGCTGGGATAGGACTTGAAATGAAAGGAACAGACTCTGAATCTTAGGAACAACAAGAGTACCAGCTTAATAGTATGGATTAGTGTGTCTGTTGGTGGAGCTTTCAAATTGATAGTAGTCATAACTGAACCAGGACTTGGTGGTGTTGTTCAAAAGTTGCAATTGATCGCAAGTTGCAGTTGATCGGAAGGTGCCAATCAAAATCATTGTTTTATGTGCATCTTGTTAAATGAGCGTACCGTGCACAAAAGAAAATGTGTGTTACAATTTGCAAAGTTGCAGTTGACTTGCAGTTGATTTTGAACAACACCCCCTAGTATTCTTCTAAAGGCTGGGCTAGGACATAAAATGAAACGAACAGGCTCCGAATCTTAACTAGCTCTTTCTTTTTCTAGATTTTCTAGACCAACCTTTTTTCCCTTGGGTGATTTCTGTCTCCGTCTGCTATCGCTCCAAACTACACCTACAGCCGCCAGTAGATTGGTAGAATGATGCAAGGCGATAGGACTCAACAACTCCATGATCTGTTGTCTCACGGCCTGCAAATATAAAGCATGAAAAGTTGACATCAATCCAAAGAAAAAGTTTCCTCCCACACATTAGCATTAAAAAACTTGAATTAACTTGGAATGAGTGAAATATGTTTAGTCCTATTCTCATGCAAAAGTGTGTTAATAATCACGCAATTTATACAGCGCCCAATTTAGTCTGTGGGGTGCTCCCAATCACAATTTACAACTTTCATATAAGAGGTATATCAGCTCATCAAACTTTTGAACTTTATGGGTCAATAATTAGATTAAATGCTTTTAATTCTACCTTGGGTGTCCCCATACTGTAGCTTGGCGCACCTTGGTTTTTCTCCATATCTTATCTCAAAAGATCAACGCTTTGCGAGACACTAATTTCAATAGCTCACGACAAGGCTTGTAACAAGTGCCTATAACACTAGATTTTGACAGTAGCTTACAGTGTATGACAGTAGCTTATGACAGTAGCTTGCAACAATGGCTTATAACAGTCGCTTATGACAGTAGCTGATAACAAATCCTGAATCCTACCTTGGCTGTCCCCATACTGTAGCTTGGAGCATCTTGGTTTTTCTCCATATCTTATCTCAAAAGATCAACGCTTTGCGAGACACTAATTTCAATAGCTTACGACAAGGCTTGTAACAATTGCCTATAACACTAGATTTTGACAGTAGCTTACAGTGTATGACAGTAGCTTATGACAGTAGCTTGCAACAATGGCTTATAACAGTCGCTTATGACAGTAGCTGATAACAAATCCTGAATCCTACCTTGGCTGTCCCCATACTGTAGCTTGGAGCATCTTGGTTTTTCTCCATATCTTATCTCAAAAGATCAACGCTTTGCGAGACACTAATTTCAATAGCTTACGACAACGCTTGAAACAATTGCCTATAACACTAGATTTTGACAGTAGCTTATGACAGTAGCTTATGACAGTAGCTTGCAACAATGGCTTATAACAGTCGCTTATGACAGTAGCTAATAACAAATCCTAAATCCTACCTTGGGTGTCCCCATACTGTAGCTTGGCGCATCTTGGTTTTTCTCCATTTCTTCTTTTAGTATCTCACAGCTCTGCAAGGCACTCCAAAGACGTTATATACTAGCCATTTTGATAGCTTATAACAGTAGCTTGTAACTCTAGCTTATAATAACCCTTAATCCTACCTTGGGTATCCCCATACTGTAGTTTGGTGCATCTTGTGTTTTCTCCATAAATTCTCTCAATAGCTCACAGCTCTGCGAGGCGCTCCATAGATGCAATATACTGGCCATATCAACAGCTTAAAAAACTAGCTTATAACAAGCACTGTATCCAACTGTGGGTGTCCCCATACTGTCGCTTGGTGCATCTTAGTTTTTCTCCAAATCTTTTCTCAGTATTTCACAGCTCTATGTAGATGTGATATACTGGTCATTTCAATAGCTTATAACATTACAGCTTGTAACTCTAGCTTTAATAATAATAAACCCTGAATCCTACCTTGGGTGTCCCCATACTGTAGCTTGGTGCATCTTGTTTTTTCTCCAAATCTTCTTTTAGTATCTCACAGCTCTGCGAGGCACTCCATAGACGAGATATACTGGCCATGATCCTTGGTAGCATTCCCAAAAGCCCCTTCCTAGCCTCTATCTTGGGGCTGCTCATGGGCCCGCTGGTCGGAGTTGTTGCACCCTGAAGAAAATAAAATGAATATGTTGAACTAGACATCAAGTATGACCTCTCTTATCTTGTCTTCGTTCATAGGGATCTGCCTATTATCCTGATTTAATCTCCCTGTGATTTACCATATTCTAATCAAAT
Source organism: Temnopleurus reevesii (assembly GCA_036244855.1). Taxonomy (NCBI): domain Eukaryota; kingdom Metazoa; phylum Echinodermata; class Echinoidea; order Temnopleuroida; family Temnopleuridae; genus Temnopleurus; species Temnopleurus reevesii. The sequence goes on along the minus strand of BQKZ01000420.1, from coordinate 87,778 downwards.
AATTATACTTGGAAAACAAAAATTCATTGGCCCGTATTCTGATAGCGAGGTTTAAGTTAACCCTGGTCTAAATCTGTGGTTTAAGTATGGAGAGCCAAAAGAGGCTTGAATCTATAATAGTCGATGTTTAATTTACCAGCACATTTGGCACTCATATTATTTAAAGCTGTCTCGGAATAAGAACTTCAATAGTTTTCTACATTATTAGAGTATGGAAAAAGAGAGCAGTTAACATACAAATTATTAATTGTAAATAAAATGTTGGCACTTTTGGCTACCCATACTTAAACCACAGATTTAGACCAGGGTTAACTTAAACCTCGCTATCGGAATACGGGCCCCTGTGTTTAACTAACCAATTCATCAAATTTACAGACTGAAGGGAGTTGACTCCTAAACAGCATTCTTTGTCAATTCTGTTTGGGCGAGGGGTACAAATCTCAATACTTGTTGGTACGAAAAAATTAAATAGATATCAAATAGGTCCAAAATAATTTATCCCAGTAAATGAGAGTCGTGAATTGAAAATACCACTTGACAAATTAATGTTTTCCATGGTGACGAGTGCGATGCATTTTGGTATGATGATGTTCAGCATACAGGGCTTAGTATCCCCTCGTTAAGGGCAATCATGGCTATGTGCCTGGAAATGCCTAGAAAACAAACCTTTGTCTTATCTCTCGTCAATGCCCCGATTAAGCTACTAAAGATCTGAGTAGTCGGAGTCGACTCGCTCTCGTTGGTCGGACTTGACGCACTGTGCCTGGTGGTCATCGACGACAGGCTCGATGTTGACTCCAACAGACAGAAGTGACAGACGTTGGTGAGGCCTTCGAGCATGGTGATCACGTGATCAGGAGGTAGGTCCTCCCTGTCCCTAACGATTAAAAATGAAAATATTAACGGTCGAACTTGGAAAAAATTGTTTGGTTATCCTCGAATGCCGTTTTTAAATAGCATTGGTCAACCTGAAAAAGTTTTTAATAATCAATTCTATTTTTTATTTTTACAACATATTTCATGAGGGAAATGAGAGTTCGTAGGGAATGAACAGCTAAAGAACATCAATAAAATTTCATTCTGTTTTTCACATGTACAATTTTTTTTGTATGATATTTTAAAATAATTTCTTTTGTATAATTTTACTGCGATTTTTTATTTCAATTTGGGTGAATAGTAAAAACGTTCTAGCCAGGCCATTTCCATAAGGTGGGTTGGTCGGAAGAGTGCAACAAAACAACTTTTGGGGGATTTCATCATAACACAAGTGAAATCAACAACATCATTGCTTACTTCATAGAATGAGATAGAGTTATCAAATTTAGCAGAGTAAAACAATGACGTTTTTACATGAACAATGTTTGAATGAACATATTTTCAGACATGTAGTTCTTGGAGTAATCCATAATACTTCCAGACCTGCTGACTAAAAATGTATGTGGTACTCAGGAGGTGTTGTTCAAAAGTTGCAATTGATCGCAAGTTGCAATTGATCGGAACGTGCCAATAAGAATTATTGTTTCATATGTGTCTTTTTAGAAGCGCATATTATGTGCGAATGAAAATGCATGTTACAATTTGCGACTGATTTGCAGTTGATTTGCAATTAATTGCAACTTTCGAACAATACCCGCTTAGATAAACATTTGCTAAATTGCATGGATTGTTCATCATGTTGTTCTGGTAAGCATATGGAGACACATTGGTACTGTATCATCATGTTCCAAATTGAAACTGATGTTCAAATAGTTTTCAAGCCATTACTATATGTAGAAGGCAAAAATACAAATTTAGGAGGCTTTTATGTACTACTCCCCGAGGCAATCCCGTACCTTTTACTGTTCTCCTGGACCTTGTAGACACCAGATAAGGATTCCAGATTGCGGCAGAGCTGACTGACAAGAGGAATGACCAACTTAGGCAGACCTCTCTCCAGGTACGGCAGCGAGTCCGTCATGAGAGCTATCCAATGCCGGTGCATGTTGGCGTTGTGATGCTGCTTGAGGGCGGTCTGCACTGCCGTCAGGAGGAGACCCTGACAGGACAGCCGCTCCGACTTGAGGAATCCCATGGCCGTGTTCTGCGTCTGGAACTTAAGATGACGGTACTCCCATTCTCCGTCGTCTCCAGCAGAGGCCGATTCAAGGGTCGAATCCCCGAGAGCTAAGAGGTGGTCTTCGAGGATAATGATGGTCAGGACAAGCTTTAGGAGCTGGATTTGGAATGTTTGGGCACCCTCTGTGAGGAGTTCTTTAGATGCGTCCTGAATGATAGTCCTGTCCTTGTCAACCAATGAGGACTTTGACTTCCTGGCACCGTAAACCGATGCCAATAAGCAATAGACAACAGCTTTCTGGACCTTACACCTTACCAAGAGGTCACTGATGAAGGTTGACAGGCCTCTCCCGCCATTCTTGACGACATCCACAAGTTCGAAGAGGACATGCTGGAGGACTTCCATGCTGGCTGCCTGGACGTCGCGGTTCCCCAGCGCATCCCGCTCGGTGGCACGGCCGTCTTGCGGGTAGTAGCTTCGCATGAAGTAGACGCAGGTTAGGATGAGGACCTCGAGGTAGGTGGTGCTTCGGAAGCTCAGTAGTGCTTCCTGTTCCAGTTTGGTGTAGAAGTCCCATCCTGTGATGCAGCGCTTGTGACGGGCGAGAAGCTGCTGGAGCTTGATCAACTGTGGAGTGTTTGTGCTGCTGATGTTTGTAGACGACATCGCACAAACGAACTGGCGCGGGCAAGTGTGCAGGATCGACTTTAGTCTAGCCAGGACGTGCAGGATTTGCTCCTCGTCATAGACTTGCACGTAGAGCAAGATATGCTGTTGCAGCGGATGCAGGGACGTCAGTTTGGCTTCTGACAACAGACGGATCCGCTTTTCATCAAACGCTTGACAGTACTCTTCAGGATATCTCCAAGTTATTTCCGAATCACTATTGGGTTCTGTTTCCATACCCGAAATGACAGCATCAAGATCGTCCAACATGAAGTCTTCGGATCCTTTAACGGGGGACGTAGGTGCAGCTGCGCCTGCTTTGGGTCGAATGTAACCCTTTGTGCTTTGAAGTGTACTAGAAGGTGGTGATGCTGGCACAGGTGTCATCGCAGAAGCAGCAGAATCAGATTCATCTATCTCCTTCTCCTCAACATTCAGAACAACTTTATCCACAAGGGCATAGAGGATGCTCCGCACTGCATCCTCTATCGATTCATCAACCTCTTCATTGTAAACATAGGACACTTCCTCGTAGCCGTCGCTAACCGACAGATCATCCGTGCTCCCTTCTCCGCTTCGATTGACCGGAGTTGCCGTATCTGATCCAGAGTCTCGTTTTTGATCAAGAGCAGGCTTCCCTTTAGTACTGGTGCTGGGCTTTGACTTTTCGCTTGTCCCGCTTGATTTTCTGCTCTGCGAAGCTACAGCGCCCTCTCCACTCTTGGATGTTGGCGCACTCACGTCACTATCAGAATCACTGTATGCCGCATGCGAGCTCATACTGAATGGGTTAACCGTAACACTTAAGGGTTTGTGATGAAAATCCGGAGGCTGGCTGAAACGCAAACCGAGGTTACTCCGTGTGACGAAATTCATCTTCTCGTCGACGCTCGTGCACGCAAAGACAGGATCCTGCTTCCCGGCGTTCATGACAAACTTCTGCTCCCCGTCCTTGAGGACGTAGAACTTGATCTGTCCGTCGGTGCTGCTGATGCTGTAGATGCGGTTCTCGATGCTGTCCAGGTGTTGCTCCCGCTCCCGTATCTCCTCCTCCATCTGCTTCCTCCGCATGGCGTCCGCGCCGAGGAACTGGACCGATGCACGGGCCGTTGCGGGGTGGAGCAGGACTAGGAGGATTGGTTCGAGGAGCCTGGCGATGTCGCCGCGATTGATGGCATCCAGCAACCAGCTTTGGGTCGTAGAGCGGATCATACTGCTTGGTTGCTCCATGCTGTCCAACACCACCAATAGAGATCTGCAAGAAAAGATAAAGATATGTAATAAAAATTGTAACAAAAAATATACTGTCATCTAAAACTATTTGTGGCATTACCAACTCTATGATTAAAGAACATTGTCGAGAATCAAAATAGAATTTTATCTGATTCAGGCGGTACTATGTTCAATATTCTAAACAATCAAGTTCATTGGTCAAGTATATTTCACGATACAAGCGATTTAAAAAACATGATAATTCATTAGCGACCTGCTGATGAATTACCACAATGCACCAGGCACAGCTAAACGTCTACAGATGGCTTTGGCAAATACAGCGTGATCGTTTCGCTTGCCAAAAGCCATGTGCTCTATAAGCGTTGGTCTATATTTACTCTCTTACAGGAACTAAATGTTTCCAGTAATGTTTTATTCCCACATCAGCAGGGTTCTCCACTGGTCTGAATTTTACCTGGGGGGGATTTTTTCCCCCTCAGCCTCGCAAGTAAACTTCGCAGATTTGCGGCAGCGGCGGCGTAAAATTTGCATTTTCGCGACAGCATACATGTTAGATTGCACTGATTCATAGGACCCTTTGAAGTTGCTATGTTCCAATTTTACCATTTTAGTCATGTTTTTACCCTAAATCTATAATNTGATGGCATCCAGCAACCAGCTTTGGGTCGTAGAGCGGATCATACTGCTTGGGTGCTCCATGCTGTCCAACACCACCAATAGAGATCTGCAAGAAAGGTTAAACATTTTTAACAAAGAATTGTAAAAAAATTATATTAATATTTGCTTTAGAAAATAATTTGATGGTTGAGCAGTATATACAAAAGCCATAGATGCCACAAGGTGAAAATAAAATTTCCGTGAATTGTCAGAAAAATGCCTGAATATGAAGTTTTACCCAATACTTCGGTAATTAACTCAGCTCGTCAAAATTCCTGAAGAGTGGCATCTCTAAAGAATGTGCGCAAACGTAGTTACACGAAACCATCAGAGCAAAAATCATATCAAAACAAGTTCTGAAGAATCTTTCCAATAGTATGGCAGTGCAAGCGTCGGGCCAATGATTTCAATCATATAATGAAACCGTATCACTTGAGAGTTAGCAGGGGCACCCACTGAAGAACATTCATGACAATAAGCAGTGTGCAAATAAGCACACCATTCCAACTAAGTCTTCAAATGCTCTCAGGAAATATTAATAATCAATTTTTCCCTTTTAGAGATTAAATTGTTACATCATGTTTGTTCTTAAGTAATGTGGTTCTGGTTCCAAATTCCTTCGGCTGTTACGTGAACAAACGGGATATAACTTATAGGCTTACCTATCAAAAGTTCTTATCTTTGAAGCAGGACTACTAGATCTGATCTGGCTTCGTATTAAGTGCCACAGGAGCGCAAACTTGGTGTGAGCTTCTAATGACCCAGTCTTAAATACAAGATAAGATGAATGAAATATGGTCATATTGTAAATTATATGTACATGTAGGTTCGCATCAACAATGAGAAACCTTTTATTAATTACAGTATATTAAGTGAAAGGATGAAAAAAGTTCTAATCTTTGAAGCAGGGCTACTAGATCTGATTTGACTTCGTATCAAGTGCCACAGGAGGGCAAACTTGATGTGAGCTTCTATTGACCCAGTCTGATATACAAGATGAACGAAATAATTATGATATGCTGTTCTTATATATCACTAATAACCTCTGTTAGAAGTCTCTAAGCGTGCTACAATTTATGCAGTATATCATTACCCTGGCTTTAGCAAATGCAACTTGTGAGGCGTTTCTGCATTTCAAGGAATATATACCAGGTACCAATTCACCTCACCCTGGGTGAGTGCAGCACAATGTGGATGAATTTCTTGCCAAAGGAAATTCACGCCATGGGTGAGAATCAAATCCTGACTTCCATGTTGTATACCTCTTTACATGTATAATTCCTTAATTGCCTAATCTTGCAAATAACCCAGCGTACCCAACCCAACAAACAAACTTATTACCAAGAGAGGGCAGTAAATGTGATTGAAGAGTCAAATTCAAATATAAAAAAAAGAATCAGTTTATTAAAATATCATGCTCTGGTCTCGAAATGTGTGTAAATTACCTACGTCATTATAAACTTCCCGTATAATTCACATTTTTTTCATCTTTACGAAAACTATATGGGCTTTATAGACTATACCGGTATAAACGTTTTAATATTATAATCATTATACTCTAAACTTCATAACTCTACATAACAATGAGAAAGGATGCAATTTATTTAGTGCACATATCCATTCTGCTGAGTGCTCAAGCCACTTTGCATTATTATCATAAAAAATACAATCATTTTGCTATCATGACTACAACATTTTCATTGACTTGCAATGAATAAATCTTATATAAGGTTGATTGAAATTAAATTCTAGATCTTACCGTTCTACTCTGGACCAGTGAATTTCCAATGATGTCCTCACAGATGTAGGCATCGGGTGTAGCATTGTGAAGTTGATGTAGGAGGTCNCATTACTATGACTAATTGCAATCGTAGCTTGTGAGGCACTTATGCAGAACTTTCAAGGGATATATTCCTACCAGGCACCCATTCACCTCATCTGGGTTGAGTGCAACACAATGTGGATGAATTTCTTGCCGAAGGAAAGTAATGCCATGGGTGAGACTCAAACAAACTATTGTTATTACCAAGAGAAGGCGCTAAATGTGATTCAACAGTCAAATTCAAATTTCAATAAAGAAACAGGTCATTAAAATATTATGCTCTGGTCTCGAAATGTGTGTAAGTTATCTACGTCATCATAAACATCCCATATAATTTATATTTTGTTCATCTTTACGAAAAATGTATGGGCTTTATGAACTATACAAAAGTTTTAATATTATCATTATTATATTCTAATCTTCATAACTCTACATAATACTAACAAAGGATGCAATTGATATAGCACACATATCCACCCTGCTCATTGCTCAAGCCGCTTTGCATTATTAAAATTATATAAAATATCATTTTGCTGCAATGACTTCAAAGCTTTCATCAAATTGCAATGAATCGATCTCAAATTGGTGTTAATTAAAATTCAATTCTAGATCTTACCGTTCTGCTCTGGACCAGTGAATTTCCAATGATGTCCTCACAGATGTAGGCATCGGGTGTAGCATTGTGAAGTTGATGTAGGAGGTCCGCACTGCGTGAGTGGTAGTCTGGTGTCTGTGGGCTAAGGTGGGACCAGAGACACACCGCAACTCTCTGGTGATAAAAATATACAAAGTGAATGGAGAGTTATCCACATAACTATGTATTGTATTATGTCCTACTTATAGGATTGTATCCATTGTGATTGGTAAAGGAGCAGTCTTGTGATTAAAAATATTTTCACCATGAAATGAATTGGATATAGCGTGACGTCATCGATATGTAAATATTCTGACGTCCTCTTTTACGATAACTGGATATTCAGCTATCGAAACCGCGATATCGAGATCAAAGGTCGTTGAAACATAAACAACAATGGCGGCGCGCAGTAGAGAAATCAACGACGATGAACCGAGATTTAATCTCGTAGATGATGATGATTTGGAGGAATTCATTTCATCGACAGCTTATAAATAGGATATAAATTTGATTATTATTTTGGTTTACTTGTGTAGGGTATAAATCAAATATACCATGCACATTTTTCGAAGTACTATATGAAATTATGGATTCTTCAGTGACCGGCATAGTGACTATTTTCTTCGGGGCTGCGCCCCTCAGACAATTGTGCTATGCCAGTCACCTCACAATCCATAATTTCAACTAGAACTTCTCAGTGCATGGTATATTTGATTACTATATGTCTCTTGGAAAAACATTCGCATGTGGAAACGTTCACTTTGTGCACTTAACCCTATTCAAACTGGGGGGGGGGGGGCAATTTGCCCCCCCCCCCACGAATTTTGTGATCGCGCCGGCGCGCAAAATTTTTTCACCGCGAGACTCGCTGACTTTTTTCTTTCAAGTCTTGCGCAACTTTTAAGACTATATTCGCGAAAATCGGGCATATGGTTACGTCGCCGCGCCACTTTGTGTACATGCATGTCAGACCGAAAATCGCTCAAAAACGTGATTTTGTGTACAAAGTCAATGTAAATTGNACGTGAGTGGTAGTCTGGTGTTTGTGGGCTAAGGTGGGACCAGAGACATACCGCAACTCTCTGGTGATAAGAATAAAACAAATAATTAGCAATACATGTATATAAACATGATGATCAACATCATTTTTATTGCACCATACAAGGGCGCAGACCCGTCCAAGAATGTCAGCATTCAAACGCCCTCAAAAACAAAAGAGTATTGAGTGCACATTTATTTAATAACAAATACTGCAACTCTCTGATGATAAGAATAGGACAGTCAAAAGATCCACAGCATTTGATTGCACCATATATCTGTTGAAAAAAAAACATTAAATGTCGCACACTCCTCAAAGAATGTCAGCATTCCTCTGCCCTCCCAAACAAGAGAGTCTTAGAGTGCAGATTCATTTTCTGTTCTAGGAAATTGGTGAAATATATTCTACATGTACAAATGTATATACAAGAGAATATTTTCTTCTTTTTTTCAGAAAATTCAGTAAAATTTGGTATTTCACTTGAATATACCATATGATGGCTTTGTCAATTCTTCATGTATTTCGTAAAGAATCATGTTAAACCCTCATTCAAAATTTTACATCGATTAATTTTGGAGAATATTATATACACAGTGAATAGAGAATTGTCTGCTAGCATGTCAAAAAGTTGCCGACCGTGACTGAAGTTCCTCACCAGCGGTAGGGATCATGATATCACTAAAACTTTTAGAAAATTCATATTAAACTTTTTTTAATAGATTTTCCTATATGCTCAAATTTTCAGAGCTTGTTTATTACAGTTCAATAATTACAGGGTTTGGTTTCCCTTTAAATGGAAGCCAAGACCCGTAACAAAGATTTGCAATTTATTGCTAATTGTGAAAGAGGGATCCTGATTGGTTACTGGTTACTCCTGAACAGAATGTATATATACAACAAAAATAATGTTTGGTCATTTTCATTTGCGCTTAATCGCAAACTTTTATGTTACGAGGCCCAGATCATCTTTCCCTAACTTGAAGAAACTCGAGCTATAGTTGAGGCAGTCCGAATGCTTGAAGGAGAAAAACTGAGATCGTCCCTGATTCCGTCCGGGGCAAGTTTGTCGGGTTGGTACATGGTGCACACAGATATACTAGGCTTGTGACTTTTCAGAAATTGTTTTTTTTCTGCTATGTATGTTCACCCAACCATAGAATATGGGATAATGGTCATTATCACACACAAGCTTGCCAGCCAGTTGATAAAATTTCTTTTTTTGACAAATTTTGTCACCAGACAATCCCTTAAAAAGTTTGACTACTTTCAAATAAGAGGGAATAAACTTTTTTGTTGTGTTTAGAAAATGAACTTTCCCTACCTGGAAGAAACTAGAGCTATAGTTGAGGCACTCCAGATGCTTGGACGAGATGGCAGGGATGAGAACCACCGAGATGGTCCCCGATTCCGTCCGGGGCGAGTTCGGCGGGTTTGGCAGCACCAGCTTGTTATCGGAGCTCGTCATGACGGACTTGGTGAGCGCGATGAGTTCAAGGACGGTCGAGATGGCCATGGTCTGGGTCTCGAAGTCTCTCAGGAAACAGCAGCAGGTGAGCAGGTTCTGAAGCCAATCTGGGAGGCCTAGCATACTCCCTTAGGATAAAATTGAGAATGACGTAAGATCAATTNTATACCAAAAATTAGCTTTCTAGGAGCTTCAATGAGTGAAATAGAACAGAAAACACGATTTCATGCATAAATTTGCATAATTAATTAATTAAAAATAGAAACCATACATTTTCAGAAAATCAAACTATACAGTCATGTAGTTTACAATCTACACTATGCGCGTGCAAAATTTTGTGGCGATCGCGCGATCCACGGCCGAGATCTGAAGGGGGGGTCAAGTATAAACTTGGTCTGAAAAAGCCCAGTTAAAATAGGGTTAAACACAAAATGAATGGAGATTTATCCATATCGGGGGGTATCATTGTGAAGTTGATGAAGAAGTTCTGCACTGCAAAAGTGGTCGTCTGCTGTCTGCAGTATTAGATGGGGATGGGAAAACATACATTCTGTAACTCACTGGTGATGATAGAAAAAATAATCAGCAATAAATGACCAAACCCCATGGAAAATACACCATGAGTTAATGGCAGATAGTGCAGACGAGGGCTGGAAGGTTAGCACAGTCATTGTTGAGGTGATTCCGGAAGTTGGGCTTTATGAAAAGAGAGAGTAAGTATGTGTGCAAACCCGCAGCTGAGGCTACAGAAATAGTGATTCTTATATTTTCTTTGTGTTGCCAATTCAAGGATTATAGTGATTTGCTGTATTCAAACTGCTCTAAATCAGGAAGGAAAATTTAGAATGAACTGAAAATAGATTCAAAATACTCTTTCTAATCATGTGTGACGTTAAATGCTCAGCTTTTTGGAATGTGAAGTTACTGCAAAAACATCACGAACAAGTAGACAATCTTTCCTTACCTGGAAGAAACTAGAGCTATAGTTGAGGCACTCCAGATGCTTGGACGAGATGGCGGGAATGAGGACCACCGAGATCGTCCCTGATTCCGTCCGGGGCGAGTTGGGCGGGTTGGGCAGCACCAGCTTGTTATCGGAGCTTGTCATGACGGACTTGGTGAGAGCGATGAGTTCGAGGACGGTCGAGATCGCCATGGTCTGGGTCTCGAAGTCTTTCAGGAAACAGCAGCAGGTGAGCAGGTTCTGTAGCCAATCTGGGAGACCTAGCATACTCCCTTTAGGAGATTGAGGATGACATAAGATCAATTATATGGGACTAAACATTAATATTTCAATAATGAAATAGTCTTTTAGCTGTTTTTTTGGTGTCTCGTAACACAAAATACCAAACCGCATATTCTCTAACAAATACAGGTGAGATTTACATCATACAAAATTGGAATCTAAGTACAGTTGCAGTTTAAAAACATGTGAATGAAGAGTTCCTGTTGTTGGCACCCATTTTGTGCCTGTAGGTTGCCAACTCAAGAGCCGATTAGAGGTGTGAATCAAAACTTTGGACCAGATTATCCGATTTTGCTCAAATTTTCACAGGTTAATCATATTTTTCTTCATTCACTGATAGCACATTAAAATCTGGGTTCAATTTCCTTCAAAGGATTTTAACCTAAATCCACAGCACATTCATTACATGTATATTGTGGGACTGAAAACAAATTGATTCAAATAATACTCTATTTTTTACTGAGTGCACAATAAGCGTCTCACCTTTTATTCTGGGTGCTTTGAGTAGAGAAGCCGAGATGGTCTCGTTGCAGTACATTGGAAAGCAAGCAAACTCAACCAGGAGGTTACAAGCTGTACTGAATGCCTGACATAGCACCTTGGATGAAGTACAGGTTATTGTGACATCAGCTGGAAAAGAGATTCCAAATTATATTTTGTAAAAGGAGCAGTTATATTTCTCAAAAATGTGGTGAAAAAAGAGGAGAAGCAATGGTTTATATGACAGATTTGAAAGCTAACAATTTGGCAAAATGAAACAATACAACAATTTCCTACATGTACATGTACATGTATATTGCTATTCTTGAATACCTTCTGTACAAATAATATCCAACAAACAGTCAACTGCATATATTATGATAATATTTCACTTTCTTTATATTCCCAGATTCAGTCATTGTCATTTTTGCCCTCGATTATTTAGAAATTTAATTCAGGGTCTACCTTGACAAGCTCTGAGCTTGAGTTATATCTAGCTATTAAAACAAGAATCATTTTATTTTTAATTCTTATTTTTAATTTAATAGTGAATTTTTCCCTGTTTTACATGAACCTCAATTGGAAAAAATTGAATTAATCCTTTAAGCAATCATTTTTTTTAAGATACCTGAGAAAGAGCTTGACTGTGCTTACCTAAATACTGTCTAGCAGCCTCATCACTGGTCAAAGCAGAATCTGTTCTTGTCCTTACATCCTCCATTTTGTCACTTTTTGGTTTCCATGGCAACTCCTCCCACGATTTCCTCTTCTTCTTCTCTCCATCCTTGTCCCGATCAGAAGGGGTTTCCGCATCTTCTTTGGTTTCTTTAGTCGTGTCCTTGACAGGGGACACAGGCACTTCGCCTACTTGCATCTTGGTCATGCATGTCTTGACGATGTCTGCGTTGGGCAAGATCTTCTTGGTGATGAGTTTGGCAAAGAATGTCTGGAAGCACTGGACGCATGCCTGCATCAGGAACATTGGCGTGACTTCCTTCTCGGTCTCGCTGGCCCCCAAGGAGGAGACCCCAGGGTGGGAAGGCTTCCTATCGATGGACATGGCCTGATCGGGACCATCAAGGGCTTCATCCAAGAGGGAACCCTGCCTGCTGCTGAGGCTAGTTGGTCGGCGGAGCCGGGTCGGTGGTGGGTTGTTCTCGCTGAACTTCTGTGGCTGCGACGAAAGGCGGTCGAGTGATTGCACTGTCCCGGAATCTTCATCCTCACTGTCCTTATCAGCATCATCAATCAGTTTACTTTCCTCGTCATCATCATCCACATCGTCCTTCTGGTTTTCCTCTTCTTTTACTCCATCTGACTCGCGACGATCTTCTCCAGGACTCCCGGCTCCCGCTTTGATCTAAGCGCCCTCTTGGGTAGCCTCAATCACGTCATACCCGCTCTCGATCCCCTCCAGCTGCTTCAAGAGAGCCTGCGGGAGCTGGTCAGGGTCTGACTGTGGAATCAGACCAGGCTTGGGCTCAGGACTGGTGACCATGGACGGCTGGACTTTAGTCAGGAGTTTGAGGCAGAGCCCAAGGGCATGGTGGATGTCACTAAGGTCCAGGTAGCCACAGTAGTTGGTCAATGTCATGATGATCTTGCACAGGAGTTGAGGGAGGTATTCTGTGGGCGTTTCAGGGTAGGTTTCCTGTACAACAAGAAAGGACACATATAGAGAGTAATTGGTCAGTTAGAATCTGTGATGTAAAAAAACATTAAAGCTACATTCAGGTAAAATTCACTTTAAAAAGGTGACCAGACATTTGCTTCAGCAACAAGTGCTCCGTTAAGTTTATACTTATCCACTATGTAGGATTTATTAGGGTTAGTGCTGTGATAGACTTTATGTTTCAGGTTGATGTAAGGATTACAGTTAGGGGTATGTTTGGAGCAATGTATGAAGTTTGGCTTACAGTGATGATGATGATGATGATGGCCTCTTGTATAGCGCCTGTATCCGCCACAGCTGGGCGCTCATGGCGCTTGATTACTCAAAAAATAATGTCTCACAGATTTCAATGTCCTAATTAGTGCTATGGTTTATCTTTCAGTCCAAGAACTCCCAGTGATGGTACACTTACTTTGGTTATTCTTCTAACGACAGGGTAGTGGGGAACAGATAGGTCTTTAGGTAGGACTCAAAGGTTGACTGCGTCTCTGCTCTCCTAATGAAGTGGGGAAGGCTATTCCACAGTTTTGGCCATGGAGCAATTATCGCCGTGCAAATATCATGGAAGCTTCAAAATTGTTAGACAGATGTTTGCTACAAATGCAAAGGTGTGACTGAGCCAAAATGTATGAACTTCTGAGATGACACTTCAATAGATCAATCCCACAAATACAAATTGTTTATTTGCATTCATACAGCCTTTTAATGTTTGCATGCCTATTTCAGAGGTGCCACATGTCCTATAATATGCATGAGAAGCAATTTCTTTTTTAATCCAATGCTTTTATTGCAAGTGAAACGCTGACAGATTGGTTGTTGTCATTTTTGCTCTTTTTTTTGTTCAGCTGTTTTCATCATGCACATTCAAGATTAATTGAAAATTAATTGTATCTCTAAGGTACATGTTTTGCCATAGACTTATGATTAATTTTCTGTCATAAGTTTAATTACATCTTTTATGTTACAGGCCCCTGGAATGGTTGGCATCTCTGCTATTTGTACAACTACTGAAAATATAATTGTGCATAATTTTAAGCTAATAAGTAAATAGCAATACAAAATTATACTCACTAAGGCCACAATGTCCAATAAGAAACTGACAAGAACACAGAGTTTGGTACAAGTAAAGTTAGTACTGGTCGAACTGTTTGAGACAAAGCTCTGTGCAGTACTTCGGAGAACACTATGTTGGCAGCACAACTCAAACTTCTGAGCGATATATTCCCAAATAAAATAAGGTTCAAATGAGCTAAAGAGCAGGTTAGCCGTCTTAATAAGTTCTACCGGCTTGTCTGCACCCTGCAGCATCTCCCAGTTGGCGAATTCCGCGTCTTCGGTAACTGGAATGGAATTGTCCGGTTTAGCGGGTGTCTTCCGCTTGGTGCAACGTGTGAAGAGTGCCAGGAAGACTTCAAGGAGGATTTCATCGATGATGGGCGTGCTGATCTCCGGCTTGTCGAGGAGACTGATCAGGATCCGGTACGGCTTGAAGAAGCGCTGCTTGCTGTCGAGGTTGTACGGATCCAGGGGCGGATCGTGGAGCCACTTCCTCAGCCCCTGGATCAGGAGTTCCTTGGAGTGGATCTCGAAGTACTCCGATGTCTCGTCCTCGTTGCTGACCAGGCTGTCTTTGGTCAGGACGCTGTTCGTTCTCCGGTGCATCAGCTGCGACTTATCCAGTCCGACAGGAGGAGCCACGGGCAAGCTCGGGAGCTTCTTGCCGTTCTCCATCCCTAGGAGCCAGGAGAAGAGTCTCCTGTTGAGGGACATGTCCCGGCGGAGGAGGACGCTGAGGGATGCGGTGAGGAGCTGGGTTAGCTCGTCGGGGGTGATGCCGGAGTTGTGGATCGGGAAACATATCATTACGAGGTCCAGCACGCATCGTTGGACAAGCACCACGGCATCGTTGATGGCTGCGCATACTGCTTGAACCTGCAAGAAACCATTATTTCAACAGTTATTCTCTAAACACTACACATTTTTTACTCTACTTGTTATTTGAAAAAATTGTACCGATGAAAATTACGGCAGTTTGTTTTAGACTACTGTTTCATGAGCTAAAATCTTAGGGACAGTCAGAAGCACAGTGAGACGTCCCCAAAACAAAGTGCTTACAAGTATGGCACCACACTTAGTGTGAAGGGATACAAAAATGCTCAAACTCTGATGACTAGCTTTCTGGTATCCTCCACTGCAGAGATGCTAACAATTCCAGAATATACATGAGGTGTATTTTAATATAAATTAAAGTTTTCCATGACAAATGAAAGGCTGAGAGTACCTTCCTTGTTGTCATGTTTCTCTCACTTTTGTTCAGCTGTTGCATTATCCACATTTTAATTTTCATCTCATCCGTACTCCGGAATGGTTGGCATATCTCAAAGGATATACAAAGCCTCTGAAATAATGGATGACACTATTTTGTAATTTTGCAAAGGTAAAGTACATATACAAATCAAAAGAGAGTAGAGTAATAAGGTATGTTCAAAGCTTTCCTACCATCTGTAATAGATAGCTTTTACACTGCATTTATAAAGAAGTGAACATAAAAAAGCTATATACTGAAACAAGGCAATCAATCAATCTTAGAAAAAAAAATTGACTGACCATTATACATTTGTTGTTGCCAAGGAAGTACTTCTGTTCAGCGATGGGTAGTTTTCTGTCCACCTGAGAGAGGATGAAGGAGATAGCCGGCAGTCTGACCACTGGACTAGTCAGAACGCACTCCCACAAAGCACCATAGAAATTGGATTTGACCATGCCGGCACAGAGTTGCTCTAATAATGTGTTGGTCCTGAGAGATAAAAAGAAATACAATGTCCCGCAATTATTTCTCATAATGGAAAAGATTTTGTCAAATAAACTGGCAAACATACATAGGAACTGGTCAGAACGCACTCCCACAAAGCACCATAGAAATTGGACTTAGCCGTGCCTGCACAGAGTTGCTCTAATAATGTGTTCGTTCTGTGAGAAAAGAATACAATTCATTCATGAAATATTTTATTTTTTCTTGCTATCATGCAATTCGTAAGGCATTAGGGGTGTTGCTAGATAGTTGCAATTTATAATAAGTTGTAGTTTATCACGACGTGTCAATCAAAATTTGCGTTTTGTGCGTGTTACATTAAAAGAATGGGTCATGCGTGAACGAAAATGCGCATTTCAATACATTGTGTTTATAATCATTTATTGACATCTTTCCATTTTTGTAATTCCTTCTCAGATTACACCTGTATACTGAAAATGACAATTCTTGCGTGTAGCCAATATAAAGCAATGTCATTGGGCAATAACGAAATCACACACTTTGCAGCTGGATCATCATAAAAAAAACTTAAATTTGTGATAATATTAACCCTTCATACACGAGCAAACAGAGATGGATGTGAGGACTAATTTTGGCAAATATCTGTTTCTCAAATAAAAGACTTTTTAGCTGAATTAGACATCCCAAATTACCTGAAAGGAAGTTATTGGCGGGTTTACCAATAGATGTAAGTTTAAAGCAAACGTGTAACACAAAGATTATTCTTGACAACCCAATAGCTTGCTTGAGGCTTGCCCAACATAGCAACAAGTAAGGTATGCGAATCAGAATTCAAGTATTCTTGTTATAATTATTACCAAACGGTTTAAGGAACACCATGTAACTACGTTCTTTGGCCTGAAACGCTCATGAATTAAACCGGCCTATTCACTAATAAATAATAATAATATAATATGTATCATTTCTATAGTGCTGAAAACAAACAGTACCATAGCGGTTTACAATTCAACAGAACAAAAATGAAAACAATTAGATTACTGTGGGAAAAGGTAAGTCTTAAGATGTTTTTTTTTAACATGGCAGAGTTTGAAGTTGCCCGTATTGCAAGAGGAATACTGTTCCAGAATTTTGATGCAGCTACTGAGAAGTGCTTTTCACCGGTTTTGAGTTTACATTCTAGTCATGAAAGCAGTAATGATGCAAGTAAAGGAATTTAACGTTCCAAGATTGAGAGGCAAAGTAGTTAAAGCGCCACATGTGTTCTGATTCAAAGAGCTACATACGATGGAGAGAACATACCTGTCAAAGAAATCTGAACCCTCCTCTAAGCCAGGAAGAATGCCCTGAAGCAGACCTGTGAGGGCGGGCTTCAAGTGTTCTCCCAACGGAAGATAATGCTCCTCGTAAATGTTGAGAAGGACAGGTTTCACCGACATGGCGGCGTTGCCTAGCAGTGGGAACAGGCCCGCACTGTAAATAAACATGTCCTGAGCAGAAAAGAAACAAAATACAACTTGAGGACTTGAAAACAAATATACATTGTGGCTCAAATACATAACGTTACATAATTTGTACATGTTTCACATTTACCTGGCATAGCAACAAGGTAAACAAAGGGATCTAGAACCTTACCTGACGTAGCATATTTGGTCTACTAACCCTGAAGATTAGATAATTGGTCTCTGAGGCCTCGAGAAGGGCTGGATGGGTGCACTAAGCGATAGATTTGCCTGGCATAGCAACATGGTAAAGCAACAGGATAAATCAAAGGACAGGCACTTTTAAAACTTACCTGACATTGCAGCTCTGGTCCAATAAACCTGAAGTTAGGATGTAGGTATCTCGAGATCCAACCCCCCCCCCCTTTTAGAAGGGCTGAATGGGTACATTAATCTAGACATTTGCTTGTCATAAACAAAGGGATCTAGAACCTTACCTGACGTAGCATCTTTGGTCTATTTTAATACCCTGAAGATTAGATAATTGGTCTCTGAGGCCTCGAGAAGGGCTGGATGGGTGCTCTAAGCAATAGATTTGCCTGGCATAGCAACAGGTTAAAGCAACATGGTAAAGCAACAGGATAAAGCAAAGGACAGGCACTTTTAAAACTTACCTGACATAGCAGCTTTGGTCCAATAATTCTGAAGATAAGCTAATATATTTTTATCAAACGAGGTTCAATCCTTTTGGAAGGGCTGGAAATGTGCACTGAGCTAAACATTTGCCTGGCATAGCAACAGGGTAAGCAAAGGAAAGGCGATTTTAAATCTTACCTGACATAGCAGCTTTGGTCCAATAAACCTGAAGATAAGATTACAGACCTCTAATAAAGGAGATGTACAAGCTTGGGACTGACCAATGGGTGCACTAAGCTAAACATTTGCCTGGCATAGCAACAGGGTAAGCAGAGGACAGGCAATTTTAAACCTTACCTGACATAGCAGCTTTGGTCCAATAAACCTGAAGATAAGATCGTAGGTCTCTAAGGCCTTGAGATGCACCCCACTTGGAAGGGCTGGATGGGTACATTGAGCTAAGCGTTTGCCGATCAGCAGACGCTTTGGAATGATTCGATAACGGGAGTTGGTTTGGAGGACCTGTGTGGGATTAAGAACATGAAATAAAAATGCAATCAGGTAATAATTTGATGTTTATAACATGTACAGAAGAGATATTGAGAGTATTTGTTACTTTTTGAACTTGAGAAAAAATATTTGAGTAAAAATTCCACTGGTGCTTATTCACAAATAAGGGAAATTTTTTAAAATGTGTGCCTGTACCCATCATCTTCATAAACATATCATTTATGGAGCCCCAATTTCTTTGCTCAATTTTCATATTTATGTTTTTGGTTGGATAAAAGTTGCAAATTCACATAAAGACTCACTCGTCTTGAATGCCAAGCTGATGTAGGGCTGATATTTCGACTCCATCAGTAAGTCTCCTTCCCCTCCTCTTTCTCTCTCTCTAACTCTGTCATCAACTAGCTAATGTACAAGCTCAAGTATCAAAACCTGAGAGAACTTACCTTATTCAGCTTCCCCAAAGCCGATATAAGATCCGCCCATTCGCTCGAGTACTCGAAAGCCTTGAGGGCCTTCTCAACCGCGCTGACGTAAGCCCGATACTTGGCCTCCCCCAGCAGCTCGCTCTCGTCCATGTTCATGGAGTCAGATAGAGGGGGCTGTCCATTGGTCAGAGAGACTTTGATTGGTCCGATCGTGACCTTGCTGGGCAGATTCTTGACCCCTTGATTGATGGCCGTAACTCCCTTCCTATAATAAAGAGAACAGATAAGGATTTATTTAAAATGCTTTGGGATGAAATCAAAGTCCAAGAGGGGGCTGTCCACTGGTAAGCGAGTTACCGGAACAGGTATATTTTTGACCAATTGGATTATGGCCATTACCTGCTGTAAAATCGCAGTGCAAACAGGGGTATGTGAATTTTTTTACAAAGATCCATTTGCCCAATCATGAAAAAGTTATCAGTCCATCACCGACAAAATGGTGCTAAGTCGTGTTTATTCCAAACAAAATTTGGATAGTGATTTACAGTAGTTGTTATTCCAGACTCCAATATCAAGAGTTGCCAACTGTTCGGGAATGTGCATGAGATCAAAATTAAAAAGGGAATAATGCAACAGCTGAACAAAAAAAGGGAATAATGCAACAGCTGAACACAAAGTGAGAGGAAACATGACCACAACAACCACACTCTCTGCCATTCAAACCATAAACCTCATGCATACATACTACATGTACATAGCGGGATAATTTTGTGGTATAATTTCGTGGTGTTAATTTTTCGCGGTTGGTTAGTCCGTGGACATTTTCACAAGGTATTGAATTCGCGGATACAATCAATGAAAAAAAGGAATTATCTCTAGACCTGTAAAATAAAGATTTTTTAAGAAAGAAAAAGTGATTACTGCTACATTTTAAAAGCATTCTTTTATACGCCGAAAAATTAAAATGTATAAATTACAGAATAATCTGGAAATTACGATTAGAAATGCAATATACACGTGATTGAAACATTGAAAGCACTATCGTGCCACTTCAAAATACACTGTATGAAGTACTGCGCATGAAAACTTTTCATACAAATTTTTAAGGATGATTTTTGCGGGTCTTAAATTCGCAGTTGCGAATTTCACCACGAAAAGTGCAAAAATTAAACCCCTGCTAAAATGTTCCAATATACATTTACAGTATTCCATAGCAGTTTGCATCTCTGCAAGTTTACTACATACATGTACTGCTGCATATGAAACTGCAAATTGCCCTATCCTTCAGCTGGAAAGCCGCAGATGGTGAATTCAAATTACAAATTAAAAATTCATCTATAAGAATCCAGTGAAGAGGAGACAATTACCTCTCAATGTCAGTTTGACAGGTAAAGTACTGGGCACTGTTCATCAAAAAGCCCCCTCACACCTATGCGAATAGAGGCGGGCGAAGGCTGGTGAATTGGAAACATACGGAAGCTTATAGTAATGATAATGGTGATTTCTTTTTGATAGCACACAGGTCCGTCAATAATGACGCTCATGGCGCTTACATGTACATCAAATATCAAATATATTATAATGAACAATATAAATAATACAATTACAATAAATGATAATCAGATAAAGATGAAAACAGGTGGGTTTTTAGGAGAGACTTAAAGGAACTGGCACGATGAGGCTTGGCGGATGGCGATTTGTACAGCTCGCTAAATCGTCCTCTATAGGAGAGAAGTTGAACAACTCCCCTTCACGCTGCTCGTGTAAGCTTCCAGATCTTTGCAATTCGACAGCCTTTTTCTGCCTCAATTTGTATACAGGTTTAACCCTAATCCCATTGGGATATTTCAGTCATCTCAGTTCATTGGGGGGGGGGGGGGGGGG
>BQKZ01000420.1:51768-66730 GCA_036244855.1 Temnopleurus reevesii | reverse complement strand
TCAGTTCATGCATTAATATGCAAAATAGACAAGGATTTATGAATATTGACTAAAAACACAATTTGCATTGACTTTGTACATACAATCACGTTTTGGACTCATATTTGGCTCGACGAATATTTTTCAAATGCGCGTAGCATCGGTACCGCATACCCGGTCATCACGAATTTGGTGTCAAAAGTTGCGCGAGACTTGAAAGATAAAAGTCAGAAAAAATTATAGCGCGAGCTTCTCGGGTTTCAGATTTATCGCGAAAATTGTTGAGGGGGGGCTTTAAAAGCCCCCCCCCCCCCCCAATGGGATTAGGGTTAAGGGAGCTTTAACAGGGTATTGAACAGAATGAATGTAATTTTTGCAGATATTGGAGATTGCTTCGCTTGAGTAACTACATGTATGTTATACATTATATAAAGCCATTACATATTTATTTCCTCTGATTCAACACTCTTCATTGTGTCAGGAATTTCAATCAATAACTATTTTTTCTCAGAACATATACTGTATGCTTTTACCAGCTATGTTTTATAAATAGATTCTTCATATCTCATGCGATTACATTTCTTTGACAAACAATAATTCTTATTGATTTTGTTTTAAATGTTGAAGTTCAAGTTGAATATTTTGTATACATGACACGTGAAACAATAAATTGTATCGAATCAAATCAAATAATTGCATAGAATATATTTCCATTAAAATAATTGACAAACATAATGTATGGAGGAGTGTACAATGTTCCAACAATTAATTTATAAAATGTTAAAAATAATCATGACAAGAAAGGCGCTAAAATTGACTATATAAAAAATGCTCAAAAGGCTAATTAGTGCAAAGAAGTACATGTAGGAAGAAAATAATTTAAAAGAGAACATTACCTAATAACACCTAAAACCATGGTAGATGTGTTATAAAGCCGACTGCTGACTACGTAAATAATTCAATAATTCATTGAAATCTGAAATTAGCACTGCTCCATTATTAAAACAATATAAAATGCAAAGTACATACAGTACCACAGGAAGAATTTAATAATTCTGTGCAAAGTACATTGCATTTCTGGGAATGTGATTAGTGGAAAATGGATTAATATTAATTCATCTCTTAATCCCCCTTTATGATCCATAATCCTAGACAGAAAAATTCATTCAAATATAGACTTATATTATCATTCTCTCTAATCCCTTCCTTTCAATATATTTCTCTCTGCCGCTTTGTGAATGAATTTTATCCCTCTGGCAATTTCCTTTGTCCATGTGTGTGAGTGTGTGTGTGTGTCTGAGTGTAAACAAATAATGCGTGAGTGAGAGAGAAAGTGGGTAAACTTGAGAGAATCTTGGCCCAAATTCTGAAAACTCGCGTTATCTTTAATGTCAGCAAAATTATGTTAATTGTCATAACAAATCAAAATAACAGTGTGTCATTGATTGATACATTTGTAGTTGCATGGTGTTCAAGTTGGCTGCATGAGATTGCGTGAAGTTGAAAGATATTATGCATACCCACCAACGGGAAGTCCTTATTACACTCCATTAGTATTTGTACGACAGTTAGAAGATATTCTTTACAGAATAGGCGGGTTTACTTATAAATATATATTCATGTGCTTTTCTTGCCACTGAACGTAGTTACGAGGTATTCCTTAAACCGTTAAGACTACAATACTTGGAATCCAGTTTGCATACATTATTTATTGCTGCTATGTCGGGCACGCCTCGGGCATGCTTTAGGGTTGTCAAGAACCACCTTTGTGTTAAAGGTATGCATAAAATTTGCATCTATAAGTAAACCAGTCTATGTGGGCCATTTTGGAGGGTGTTTAAAGGTCTGAGTTGCTAGACTATTTTACACGTCCCTCCAAGGGAAGTTTTTAACTTGAGAGAACGTATTTAAAGGGTGGAAGGAAGTATGATGCAGGGCGATGGCATTGATGTAATGATGCGTCGTCAAGAAATTATCGGAAGGGACGTGTCACCATCAGTCTGTACCCACCTGCGGCGAGTGTAGCCTACATTTCAAGACTCTTAGAAAAATAACTAAAACGGGGATCACAGACTGAACTTTAGAATTTGCAAGGGAGCTATAAANAGAGGAACTATTGCTTGTTCTGACAAGCCCCATGGGATCTCGAGATTTGATTTCAGTATAATTTTAGGGGAGCTTTTTCACCCTTATGCAAAACCTCATCTCTCATGGTGTTTTGAGCAAATCTACCGAGAGTCTACGTCTCAGACCTAATAGCGAGAGAATGAGCTGAAAGACCCCCATTCAAAAGTGTCTAAAAATTGACAAAATAAGATGATCTATTGAAGTTCAAATCTGAGTGCTCTCATTATTCACACTTATTTTTGATGAATTTGTCAATTTTCATTTTTAACACACGAGTGAATGGGGATATAATTAGTGGTGTGAGCCCTTTAACTTGAGAGAGCATATTTAGAGGGTGGAAGGAAGTATGATGCAGGGCGATGGCATTGATGTAATGATGCGTTGTGAGAAATTATCGGAAGGGACGTGTCACCATCAGTCTGTACCCACCTGCGGAGGATGTAGTCTACTCTTTCAGACTCTTAGAATAACTAAAAGGGGGATCACAGACTGAACTTTCAGAATTTGCAAGGGAGCTATAAATAGCTTTCCCTGAGGCACTCCACTAGAATTTTAAGGGAGCTAAGAGTTGGGTTTTCAGGGGCTTTATGTATCACTCCCCTAAAATGCATTTAAAAAAAGCTGAAGTAGAGCATCAATCTCATTCCTCTTCAATTTTATTCCCGGGGGGATTCTATACTGAAAATGTAATACTATAGGATAAAAAAAATACACCACTTTCTATCTTGATGACCTTATTCTAATCTGATTTAAGATCCTTCATACATACATTTTTCAGACTTATATCTTAAAATAACAAAAGGGGGATTCCATATTAAAAATGTCTTGTACGATATAAAATAACATCAGTTTCTATCTTGATGACCTTATTATAATCTCATTCTAAGCCCCGGTCACATATGACTCCGGAAGCAACACGATTCACCCCGAGTCTTTGTTAATTCACAGTTAAGTGCCTCAGAACAACGAGTCGGGGTGAATCGTGTTGCTTCCAGGGTCCTATGTGACCAGGGCTTAAGATCTTTCATACATACTTTTCCAGACTGTAATCCCAAAATAACTGAAAGGGGGATTCTTATATCCAGTACGACATAAGGACTACATCATTACCCAATATCTTTTTTACCTTATAAATTATAATCTGATTTTCATACATCCATATGAAACTATTCAATTCAATTCAATTCAATTCATTTATTTTCACTTCATCAGAAATAATACAAAGTATAATACAAAGAAATAATACAAAGAAATAACACAAAGTATTGGGTCAATATACTGCTCAAAGAATGTTATGCTCTATTCCAGGGGAGAAGCACTCCACAAGTCTATGAGAAACAATGTAATTTTCACCCAAAAAATCAGTAGCCATATATGTCAGAACGTACACTGTGTACAAATTAGCTTCAGAGGATTATCATATGGAGTTTAATCTCACTTTTAGTTAGTCATTATAGCCCCAAAGTTTAATAGGACATTATACAAAACCATTCACAATATCCACATTCCAAATAGGCCAGCATAAAAATTTGTACATTATGTAAGCGCTAAAATCTGGGGTTTGGACTGCCACAATTTATAATGGTCTCGGGCTGGCCCAAAAGCGGTCTGGCCGAGTCATGTAAACTGGGTCTTGGACCAGCCTAATCTGAGTCTAAAGCCCCGGTCACATAGGACCCCGGAAGCAACACAATTCACCCCGACTCTTTGTTAATTCACAGTTAACTGCCTCAGAACAATGAGTCGGGGTGAATCGTGTTGCTTCCGGGTTCCTATGTGATCAGGGCTTTTAATTGGCCATGGTACATCTGCATGGAACGTGTGTAGTTTTATGATGTATTCACGAGTGACGTGTTTTCATTTGCAAATATTGACTCAATTACTGATCTAAATCTGTCCAAGTTGGTCCTCTAAAATGATATAGCATGATCATCTGTTTACACTCGTTTGCTTTAATTACATTATAACATTCAAAGATCTGTACTGCAGTTAGCATGCATCCTGGATAGGGGATAATTATGCTTTGCATGTTTGATGAGCAGTTTTAGACATCAAGGAGACACTTTCAACACTTTTCTGTATAGTACTATGTGGAAAAGTTGATAAACAACACATCTTTTGTATAGCAATCATGCTAAAAATGCATAGCAAATTGCTATGTGACACCAGGAAAATTAACCCCTGGTGAATATGAATCAGAATATGAAACTGGAAATGCAAAACCTTCCATTTGCACAAGCAGTTTTGGTACATCCAATGCTTTTTTTTCTTTTCTTATGAAATGAAATAGACAAATTCAAGTTCATCATCTCAGAAAGAGCTCTATTTTGAATTTTTTAACAATGCCAAATCATTAGAAAAATGACCATCAAAATGTACATGTGAGCCTTTTGATATTTCTGAAACTATGAATATCTAAAAGTATGAAAGAATAAACTATGCATTTACTATCCAAAAAGAGTAAAAAAAAATATATATGCTCTGAGAGCATAGGACTTGGGGCCAGTGGAATAACCATGATGAATTAACAGAGGCCTATCTTTGAATGGTGTGTCGTTGATGAATTTTCAGTGTTTAATCGCTGGTATCTCAAGACCTTATACTGGACCAATGATCTTATAAACTGTGCCCTATTGCATAAAAAGTTGCGTTTAAACGCAACTCTGAAAATGTAACGCAGGTCCTAAAATACGCATTCCTGATTGGTTCACTCCGTTCTTCCTCTTCTGGCCTTCTCAACATACAATGTACCTAAAGTTTCTAAAACCTGGGGGGAACGCGCATACTCATTCACCAGCCCGACTTTTTGGAATAACCTACCTGAAGACATAAAAAGCTGTTCTACCCTCCTCTCATTCAAGAAACTTGTCAAAACTTACCTGTTCACTTCTTAAGTAAATCTTACTTACTTTCACTTCTCTCTTAATGCGCCTTGAGCACTCCACAGTGTGGATTAGGCGCTATACAAATGGCATTAATATCATTATTATTATTATCATCATTAATAGAGTTGCGGTAAATTTTCTGATTCGCGTTCAAACGCAATTTTTTATGCAATACAGCCTAGGCTGTCATTCTTGTTTCAGTCTAATGTTTAAAATAATGAATATTGCTCCAGCTGAATAAGCTGAATTTTATTTCTATTCTAGACAATGTCAGCCATTGCAAGACTTATAGAGCAGCACATTACCATTATAAAAAGATTATTAACTACATTATATTCACCATATTACAAAGTACACATAATCACACGATAATGGCACTTTTATCAATTATGATGATGGCCTCTTGTATAGCGCCGGCCACCGCCTCAGCTGGGCGCGCATGGTGCTCAATTACTCAAAATAATGTCTCACAGATTTCAATGTCCTAATTAGAGCTATGATTTATCTTTCAGTCCAAGAACTCCCAGTGGTGACATAATTTGGTTATTCTTGCAACATTATAAACAAAGGCAGGATAATAACGCA
The DNA here is from genome assembly GCA_036244855.1 of Temnopleurus reevesii. Taxonomy (NCBI): domain Eukaryota; kingdom Metazoa; phylum Echinodermata; class Echinoidea; order Temnopleuroida; family Temnopleuridae; genus Temnopleurus; species Temnopleurus reevesii. The sequence goes on along the minus strand of BQKZ01000420.1, from coordinate 61,154 downwards.
GAAAATTTCATTGGCATATGCTATTTCACTCATTAGAATGCCCATAGACTTGTCTATGTAAATATCTTTCAAAGATGAAATTTAAACCTGCTAGCAAATGTGTCATGAGGTCTGAAGTCACTAAAATTTCAGCTATATTGGCTTATAAATTTTGGAACTTAGTTTCCACACATGTAAAGTTTGTGTTGGTACACATCTTTTCATATGTGTTTTTGGTGAATTTCAAGTGTCCATGTCAACACCATTCTTATCAACAAAAATGTATAAATGATAAAAAGGTAACATCAAACAAACATGTACACACAAGAGAAATGTACATGTAGGCTTTTACAAGGATGTGTAGCCAGTATAAATACCAGCAATTTTATGAGTGATAGTCTACATATTTTATTGCAATACAACCGATCAATCCAAAAATTTCTTTTTTTTTTAAATTCACTCTGTACTGTTTGTCTTCAATATTTACACCTGCAAATTTTATATGTCAGGGACATGATACAAAAATTAAGTTCATTTTAAATATTTGAGTTCTACAATATGATCTTGTCATTAGAAGTAGACAATTATGATTTTGAATCAACTCTGATCTAAAGGGACAATATTTTAGCACCAAAAGCCTCCCCCAACCCATGGGCGCTACATTAATGTTTCACACTACTTGCCATGTAGGGTTAGTAGCTTTTCAAATTACTAGTCCCAACACCACTTCCTATTGCCCAAAACATATAATATGAAAACAGCTGCATACACATAAGGCTGATGGTATGGTATGGTATGGTACTTTATTCCCAATCGTTAAAAAGACATATAATATACAACATGATACGAAATAAGAATACATTTGGCAAATTTACATGTGAATAAAAATGTAACTTGCAAATAATAAAAAATGATCTGTCATTGAAGTTGGTTAAAAAGTAGATCTTGAAAATGGATCGGACCTTCTCACAAAGAATTTGACAGTCAAGAATGTATAGCGCTCAAACTATGACACAATTACATGCCCAATAGGGCAAGTGATACAAGTGATCATTTTCTTGCCCATTGGCTCAAATTTATTGCTTTGAGTGGGTCTGTAGCCCCCTGCCCCCCCCCCCCCTAGTCTGCCAGAACAGACCCTTGGGTTAAGTTGTGCGCGCACACACACAGAGTGATACAGGGTATGCATTGTGTGTCTGCATGCTCTCCCCAAGACTGAGGGTAGAGCAATGTTGTATGTGTGTGATGTAGTCACACAATATGCACACCCTGTATCATGATCTGCGCATGCACACACCGAAAGTCTAGGGTATGTGCTTGCAAACTATCCCCCCCCCCCCCTGGTTGCACATGATACTTGTAAATTAAATCAAACTTGAGAGGGCATGTAATGGGCCATATAACATTTGCAGTGTACTCAAGTGTACTCAAGAATTTAGGGTTTGTGGCCAACCCTATTTAATCTTCGATTAATCATTAATCTTTTTTAATGAAAGTTTTGAAGTTCAGATGCAGGAGGAGATTTGAAGTGTTTTGCTTGTCTAAACTTTTGCGGCACTATCTTTGTATCATATGATTTCTGAAGGCACTATCTGTATTTTTTTTTTTACAATGTTCAATCGCTGTGGCCGACTCTGTGAAAGTCCTTTTTAAAAGATAAAGAATTGTTGAGGAAATTCTGAACACAAAGGGTATCAAAAAAATATGATTAAAGTCCTCTAAAACCGAACCACATTGCCATAATCTGTGATATACATGTATGCAACTCCACCACTCAGGTAAAAAATGTTTGGTTGCCATCCAATGCCAATAGAAGGGACAGAAAACCAAAGAACACTCACCGAAAATTACATTTTGGGTATAATTTCACAATAAGTTTTTCAATCTTATTGAAAAGCCCCCCCCCCCCCCCCCCCCTCTTTTTTCAGAGGGTCAGTGGTTAACGGGTTACCATACATTTTTTTTAACCTTCTCTGAGGCCAATCAAGTCTTCCTTTTAACTGTACAAAGTGTAAAATAAGGTCTGATGTCACAGACTACTTGAGGAGGATATGTGAGGCAACTACCTAGTCTGTCCAGGACAGACCTTGAAAAGGTAAACAAACTTTTCAAAGGACAAGGTCAACAAACTTCTGCTTGCCAACAATCTTCATCTAAAATATGCAAAACGCTAAAAAAAATGAAAGAAAGATATTTACAATGTATCTTCCTTTTGTGCAATTTATAGAAACAATTTTACACAACCACTCAAATATGTCCAATTTATACTCTTCTGTACTTGCAAAAAATGAAATATCAAATGATGATAACATACTGCCAGGGGGCTTGTAACATATTCAGATTGCAATCAATTGCAAATCTTTAGTACATGGTTTCCCATGTATACTTACGACTGATATCGATTGTATGATAAATTGGACAGCTTTATGTTATGGGGCCCATGTTTGTTATTATAATTTACAAAATATTGATAAGAAACATGGTTAATACCAATCGGAATACAAAACAAATCAATTAAAGCTACTGTATCCGCTGACAAAAAAGAATTACCTTTAAATGTACATACCAGCATGTATATACATGTCAAATGTAACATGATCTTCTCAAAAGAAGGAATACGGCATACAGTTTTCCAATAGATATACAATCCAAGGAACTTGAAAATACCATCACATATCGAGAATCTAAGGCCAACCAAACATTTTAAAACCGGCTAAGGATCCCATTTTAGAAGAAATTGTAATATAATCTCTCAGTTCTAAGCATTGTGTACATGCAAACACATGTTGTAGAACATCATTGATTGAGATTCTGAATGAGACGTCAGATTTATGATAAAAATGAGAAAATGGCGAAATACAATCTTTCTCATCGGAAAAAATGTCAAATCGGCTCGGAGTCAGAGGGAAGTGGGAGCAATTGGAGCGGTCTTAAGATCGTCTACGATTTGGAACTGATTTGTCTGTTATTTCTGGTATGAACCTGATTAACGCATTGAAATCATAGATGTTGAGAATTCATATGAGTATTCATATGTGTAGAAATTAGCTAATTAGGTAATAAATTAGAACAATACAAAATAAATTTCTCTCACTAGACCCATATTCATACCAAAATGAAACTTCATGTACTGCTGGAAATATTAGCTTCTTCCTCAAGATCAGTCAATATTACACATGAAATATATTTTGGTTGATGTCCTCTCAACATTTGTCACTCTTGAGGAATAGCGTTGATTGGTAGGAAGACATATTTTAACATTATCTATCATGTAGAAAACAAAACTTTGAGGAAGTGATAAGCCACGGACAGATAAAAATGACTTTTCAGAAAATATTTCTAAGATTTTTCAGATTACATATAAAAATTTTCACAGGTTGTATTTCATATATATGTTCATCTATACTTTTGACTGTAATTCTTTATGTTTCAGTGAAAATCTTTAAAAAAAGGAAAACATGTATTAAAGAATAAAAGTTCATGCAAGGTTATTTTCAGAGAGTTGGTCAAAGGCGGGCAACCAAACAACTTCTTCTTTGTCTTATAAATGTAAATATTGCATGAATATTTAGGAATTGAGGAAAATGTGAAACTATGCTTGACATTTAATTCTGAAAGTTCAAGTTGGTAATTGCATTTTGGAGTGATTAAAGAATATATTGGGCATTCCATATCAGCAATTCAATTATATCAGATTGCAACAGATTTTACAAACAAAAAAAATGTGAAAGGAAATTTATCTATTATGGGGATGTTGCTAGAAAGTTGCAAGTGATTGTAATCTGCATTTGATCGGCACATGCCAATCAAAACCATTAGAATTTCATGCACGTTTTGTCAGGAACTGTGCGTATTTAGATATTACTTGCAGTGGATTTGCAATAAATTCTTACTTTCTAGCAAAACACCATAAACAGTACTTAGAATACAAGGCCTGTAAAAAAAAAAATAATAATAAAAATAAATATGAGGTTAAGCAGATTTAAATGGAAGGGATAACAAAAAGGTAATTTTCAAAATGGGTAATAGCTCATATTGCAACTTATTTCAAAATCCTAAAAGAAACAAAATATTTTTAAAAAAATCTACAAACTTAACAAAAAATGCAACAAAAATTAAGATAATACTATGTAGACGGTATAGGAATAGGAAAAGAGTAATTTTTCAAATGTTTAATCAGGAAACTATAGCAACTAATTAAAAAATCATAAAAAACAACACTAATAATCTACAAACTAATAGATACAAATATTATGTTTACCTGACTTTTTCCGTCATGGTCATGCCGGTTTGCGTCCGCTTCATGTTTATATCCTAATTAATTAATCCACAATAACGAGAAAAAAAATCATCCTCCCAACAACAGCTTTCAAAAGCTAACAGAAGATATTGAAAGTCTCAGCCAAACAATCAAAACTCTGGAAAGAATATCAATCTTAATAAATAGTTGAAGTCAAAACCAAAACTTCTAAATGTAAATATCCGTCAATGTCTTTCAAAGTCTTGAAAAGTAATCCACGGGCCACTTGTGCTTCTTTGGAAAGCAAAACAAACGATTAATAAACATCAAACACAAATTAGCCCATTTACGATCATGACGAAGATGAAGAAATCCTTGTCACTTGAAGAATGAAAGATGAAAGTAATAACTCTTATCGTCCACTAAACATGCTTCATGTTAAATCCTCATCAATCCTCAATAACTAGGAAACATCATCCTCACAACAGCAGCTTTAAAAAGCAAATGGGGAAGATATTGAAAGTGTAATTTAACCGATCAATTTTTCAGAAACCAATAAATAATTCAAGTCAAAATTAAAACTTCTAAATGTAAATATCCATCGATATCTTCCATGGTCTTGAAAAGTAATGCACGTGCCGCTCGTACTTCTTTGGAAAGCAATATACCAATGATGAATAAACATCAAATGCACGTTAAGCTGTACAATATAATGACGAAGATGAATAAATCCCTTTCACTTGCAGAAAGATAGATACAACTGTTGTTCACTAAACAAGCCAGATTACAGTACACATCTACCAAAAGTGCAGTAATGTATAAATGCAGATGACACGATCTACACGAGCACTGGCATGTGCACTGGGTATTACATGGATCAATACACTGTACAGGCTTCTCTATTCTCTGGTCAACTTTCTTTTCAAAGAAGTTATTGAAATCCTATTAAAGTCATTGAACTGTTTGAAGCTTGGCAATAGACTACGTCAGTCCGATTGAATACATTGTATTCCAAGAATCTGGCAGGAAAATTAGGCGATTGAAGAATGAACAAATTGTTCTAAGCAAGGCTATAGCAAACTGATCAAGAACACATTTTGGCAAGCGATTGAATGACAGCAATTATGTAAAAGGCAGAAGGATAAATGTTTGATTTGAGGGACAATAGAAGATAATTGCCTGTTAAAAGGGCAAGTTTTGTAATCAAAGTAAATTCAAATTGCTGAATGTTTTTTTTACAATGGTATACCCTACACCTGAGAACAATTGAACTACCTACATGTCCATACATTACTTGAGCTCACAATATTTGGAATCCACTTTGCATACATTAATTGGGCTTGCTATTTCAGGCATGCCTGAGGCAAGCTTTCAGGCTGTCTTGAAATAGGCCACTTTCATAATGTATTCAAATTTTATGCGCGCTTCTTTGTCAAATGCACAATTATGACAAAATATATGTTCACCTGCTATATAATAATCGTATTTGAATAGAAGGAATGTGGAAAGCATGTAATGGTTGTTGCTAGGTTGGTCAGGCAACAATGTTTGTCCAACCTAGCAACGTTAATGTATGTAAGTGGCATTCTGACTATTGTACTCTCATTTAATACAATCTTCTGACAGCGGAAGACATAGTTTTGGGGCAGACGTGAATAAATTTGAATACGTTACGAAAGTGGTCTATTTGAGGGACACCAGAAGATAATTGCCTGTTAAATGGCCAGTTTTCTAATCAAAGAGAATTCAAATTGATGAACGTTTTTTTTTTACAATGTTATACCCTACACCTGAGAACAATTGAACTACCTACACTACAGTGTACATACATTACTTGGGCTCACAATATTTGGAATCCACTTTGCATAGATTAATTGGGTTTGCTATGTCAGGCATGCCTGAGGCAAGATTTCAGGCTGTCATGAACTTAAAATTTGCGCTATTAAGTGTTATGCATGAAATTTAGAAAGAAGATACCTGTTTAAAAGTAAATATACATGTAGGCTGGTTTACTAGATTCAAATGCGAGTATCAGAGCTGCCAACCGAAATCCGTATTTTTCTCCTATTTTACTTGCTTTTGGAGTACATTATTATTTAGCAATCAGTAATTAAGTAAGACATTGTTATGTCCACAATACCACCTTTTTGTCTCCTTGAATCAATGGCATCAGCTGGAAAGCATCTGGAAGCTATTTATAAGATCGAGAGGTATGCCATTTTGTATAGCAGCAAAACATTCATTCGGTGGATGAAAAAGCATTTTTATGGGAGAAATAGGTGTGTTGGTTTATATTCTTCTTCGCCTGTAAACTGATCTTGAATATCTATTCAATTCAACACTCCCTTGCTATGTGTAATAGAGTTGAAATGTGGAAAGGAATCCGTACTGGTTGGCAGCTATGGAGTATGCATGTTTCTTGCCCACAAATGATTCCATTTATACCTGTTTGCAATGATTAACCCCTAAACTGCGGAACATTTTTCACGATGGAGTAAACTTCTGAAAAACGTCGATCACTTTGATCTTTATTTTCATCATAATTTCTGGTGGTATAATGCTGGAATTTCAACAACTTAAATTTAAGAAGTTTACAATATTCAGGTAATAGCTATTGCAATTTTTAGTGAATAACCTGTCTTAAAAACAATGCTTTGAATATGTAATTAGGGTCCAAATCAAAGTAAAAATAAAACCCCTGTATTTAAGCTCTGTGTGTATCAATAATGAGTAAAGGAAGAATTTGACCCATGCCTGAATATATCTTTCCATTGTGCAATGCTACTGAAGTTTATAAGAATTCTTTTCAGCCCAGAATGATGAATGGTTGTTGACTACTGGTATCAATGGACATTTCAGAACATTGTCCATGCACAATAGATCTGCAGCCTTTTGTTATGCACACAAAATTGTGGTATAGCAGTTTCAAGTTCTGGGCCACTTTTCTGGCCCTTCGCAGTTTATGGGTTAAACTACAATACGTGGAAACCAGTTTGCAAACATTACTTGTTTCTAAGTAGGACAAGCCTCGCAAGAGCAACCTTTATTTATAAAGAACGCATATTTGTTGGGATTTTATTTGTGAAACTAATTACTCTCTCTCGAGGAGCTAGACGGATGGCATTTTTAAGCTGATAGGAACGTAAAATTCAACAGTCCATGTATAATTTCCAGCCATCATTATTTTTATCAGGGCATTTCCGATCCTTTTAGAATTATCAGGTGGTGTCATTCATTCATTCAATATGGTTTATTAAAAATACTTTCATCGCAGCTGGAAAAGAAGAATTTGGCCCATCTTTAAATTCTAGAAATTTTGTAATGCTGGTAGCCAATTACATCACCTGGGGCCTGTAACATAAAAGATGCAATTTAACTTACGATAAATATTAATTGCAAGTCTATGGCAAAACATGTACCAAAAAAGATGCAATTAATTGCAAAATTAGTTGTAACTCTTTATGTTTATACAGGCCCCTGGATTGAGTGCAGCACAATGTGGATACTTTTCTTGCTGAAGGAAATTAATGCCATGAATTGGACTCAAAACATAAGGAAGATGAATTCATTATTGAATGACTTAAAATCCAAATTTAGTTCTACCTGCAGTTATTAAGATAGTGACCCTCTGGTTGAAAGGCAATGGTCAAATGCACAATAACCCCCAGTTCCCCCCCCCCATAAAAAAAGTTCACTTACAATTTATAGCAAATAATAATTTTGTATTTCAATAGAAGAAAAGAACTTAAGATACGATGCTTGTTGCTAGGTTAGGCAAGCTACATCCTTTATCCAGCAACACTAGTAATTGGTAAATTCAAATTATGATTATTGAAGTGTCTTATACAGTTAAATAAATTATCTTTGGATAAACATGAATATATAATTTACTCAAAATTTTAAGAAAGTGTTCTAATTCACATGATGCACATGGCATTATGATGTTATGATTTTTTTTTTATATATAGCAAACATATTCATAATTAAATTAATAACTTCCCTTCTTGTCAATGTACATATTATTATCATTACTATTTTTTTAAATTGGAGTATTTAGCAGTTTTCAATGCTATTAGTATTTGATTTTATACGTAGCCTATAGTAGCCTATAGGGATACTGTTGGTACATTTGTATATTTGTAGATATTTGTTGTTTGCAAACAGGGCCTCATGGAAGACCACCAAATTGGTGAAATGAGCCACCCTGTATAAATATCAGAAATAAATATATAAATAAATAAATTCATGTACTGTACCTGAAGCAAAGAGGGGTTTGGCTTGAATCAGCTGGATACAATGTATGTTATGCAACCAAACTCTCAAGAAAAGAATTTCAAATATAAAGTACAATCATTTGGTAATCATCAATTTTTCCAACTACCAATCATAAATCTACATACCAACAAGCAGGCTATTCCGAGAAAAAAAGACAAGTTGAGTGTTGTGCACAAAACAATTTCCAAGCGGCAGATGTGAATTCATAACAAAATACCAAGGTGTGTTAAAGTACTAGTTCTATGCCCCAATGATTATTTAACAAATTTTAAAAGTGTTTATCAGTTTGAAAAAACAGGCTTAGAAAACATTCTATAACAAAGCAGGAGTATTGAAGGAATGCCACACCGACACTCAGTTTGATGCACACCAACAATGGAACATCCCTAGGAAGGAAAAAAATGGGACCTCGATCTACTATTCTTTTTGTAAGTTTATGAAGGCTTTGATGCGCTTATTTTTGGTATGCACAGAGAATTTAGATGTGATCTGCTTAAAATGCATGTGCCAGTAATATAGATGGTACAAAATTATGTGTTATGTGCTGCGCAAAATTCTGTGCCATTTCTGCATCCTTTACAAGTTAAGGACTTTTGAAGAGGATGACATGATATCAAGTTGGGGGAGAAACTAAAGAAAGAATTCATTTGGGTGCAATGTACTTGCCCCAAAACAAATTGGGGAGGGGGGATGCATTTCCCTCCCAGGCTTCAATTCAGGAGGCGCAGCTAGAAGTAAGCCTCCTATATTTTTGTGACTTACAAGTTTAATACGCCCAACTGATGGGAAATCACGTTAAAAGACATATAAACATATACAGATTTAAAAATTAGCCTGGGACCCCTCTTAGCTCCGCCCTCCACGTCACCCCCCCCCCCCCCCCCCCCCCCCC
>BQKZ01000420.1:32845-42958 GCA_036244855.1 Temnopleurus reevesii | reverse complement strand
CCCCCCCCCCCCTCATAGGCAGAAAAAAATTATGTCTATGTACACTTTATGATTGGAGTAGTATTGGTGGTGGTAGTAGGGGTAGTAGTAGTAGTAGTGGTAGTAGTAGCCAGTTCCTATACCTTGAATAAAAATTGAAGTACAGTACGTGCCATAACGCATTCGCAAAACGAATATTTGTTTTGAGGACACTAGCTGGCCAACGCAAAGCTTTATGTCACAACTCTGAATTCGTAAACAATTCATCCTGTAAACATTTTGTATGCATTTTTTATTTGTAATTTTGTTCAATTTATGTTTACTTGAAATTGTTCAAATTTATTTTTGTTATATATGTATCGCTTGTTATCGAAATGGAAATCAATCTTTCAATCAATCGATCAATCAATCAATCAATCAATCAATAAATAAATTAATCAATCAATCAAAACTAATCCAACATCAAAACAGATTGGTTCACACTATGAGCAAAAACATTAAAGCCCAAAAATAGTTTTGGTAATAAGAAATCTGAATTGTATGGGATATTTACCATGACTTAGTACATATTTTATACACATTTTGAGACCATATTATAAATTGATATGCACTGATTCTTTTTGAAAACTCGAATTTGACTGTTGAATCATATTTAGCGCCCTCTCTTGGCAATGAAATGAGATTTGACAAAAATAATGATATAAAGGTATACACAAAAATCAAATTCTGAAATTTTCATCTAATTCTGTGTATGAAAACGTGTTGTTTATCAAGAAAGCAAATATTGATTCACGACTCTCGCAAAACCTTCCATAAGACTGGCATAGTTTATGAAACCATAAAGTTTCTGCTCTCAGTGTGAATCCTACTTCTATGTAGACACAACTTATAAACAAGAGACAATCTGCACTCATATTTCTTTTATTATAAATGTTAATAGAATGATGCAAAACAATTTCACATTGAACATATAACAAAATAAGCTCTTCATTGATAATAGTATAGATTTGTAATTTTTTAATTTGTTATCTAACTCTACATGATGCAAAATTTCACTCTAAAAATTTAAGGACACAAATGAATTTCCTGTGATTGTCGTTTTATCATGTCTTAAAAAAGGATGATTTTCATACTTAGTCCACGATTGTAACAAAGAGTTATCAGTGTCTAGTACCTTATGCAGTTTTGCTTTCTTAAAAGTCACTCTACAAACAGCTTTATGAAACACACACAAAACACCTTTTGGGTCCAGACCTCTTACAACAAAACTTAAAGCCCAAGTACAGTTTTGGTAAAAACAAATATTTTTATCACCAGATTTTGTCTTCAAATCTATATGAAATGAAATATCGTATCATAAACATATTGCACAGAAGATTGTGCAAAAAATGAACGAGTTTGGGAAAAGCTATAACCTAAAATGTGCGAATTGAAATAGTGTGGTGCAGCACCACACTATTTCAATATTTTCTTTCTTGATAAAGGACAACTTCCCATGCTCAGAATTGGATGAAAATTTCAGAATTTAATTGCTGTGTATATCTCTATATCATTCTATTGTCAAATCTCGGAAATAACTTTGTATATGCTCGATAACAAGCAAAATAATGTTATAACCAAGAGAGGGCGCTAAATATGATTTGAACGGTCAAATTCAAATTTTCAAAAGAATCAATTAGAAAAAAGATATGCTATGGTCTCAAAATGGGTATAAGAATTACATGTCTAACTTGATAAACATCCCCAAAATCCACATTTCTTCATCTTTACCAAAACTATACTTGGGCTTTAATCAAATTCTGTTCTATTTGGATTACCATGTGAAATGATGGACAGTTATATAGGCAGTGCAATGACAAGACGGTTTAGGGGTGAGTTAATGTAGAGTACACCTAATCAATGGCTTCTAATCATTAAAAAAGAATTATTATGGCGGTTTCAATTTCATTTTTCACGTTCACAGTCCACTGGAAGTAAAGGTCACCGGACACATCCACAGCTTTCATTGGTTCACTACCAAAATCAGTTTAGATTTCAGACAACTAGTTCCAGATGACATCATAATGGCATTTACACAAGAGGCACGCACTCGTATATGGGTTCGTCACAGATCATAGGGCATACAGGAAAAATCAAGAAATGCTTGTCACAGGTTGGGCAGTGGACAAGAGGGCTCATGACATATAAATCATAGCTATGAGGTACAGTAACAATGTGCAGCTATGCAAAAAAAAATGTGACATGTACTCCCTTTCAACTGTGGTGAACGAAATCAAAACCTCCATAATTATGTAGAAAATCATTAATAAAATCCTTATGTCATAATGTTCCCAGGCAAGATTATGAATACAGTTCATTTTATAACTGGCAGGATACAACAAGAAAGAGGTAAAACATCTCATAAACCAAGTGTATATGACCCCTAAATGGATTCATAATTCCACGTATATATGCACTTCATTCAATTTGTCAAATTATATTCGAATTTCAGCTGCAATCACATTTGAATGGAATATTATAGATCAAAATCACAATTAAAATCTTATTTACAATGAAAGCAACCTCTTAAAAGATTCAAATCACATAACAAATAGAGATAGAGGTAGAGTACTTAACAGAGATAAAATATTTTTTACTGAAAGTCGCAATAAATGTAAAATCTATGGTTCATTAAATTTTGTGTTGATGGATGACAACATGGTTTGAAAGAGGTTCATCGTGGTGAAGAATAACTGAAGAGAGTTGATCTGTTGTCTCACGATGTGCAAACGTAGAACGTTAGTATAGTGACGTTTTGGCTGCTATATACTGCAGTATACAGCCAAAACGTCACTATACTAACGTTCTACGTTTGCACATCGTGAGACAACGGATGACAACATGTTGATCTCCCTATTCCGTATTTCCGATATCATATGACATTAATTACCAGGTATTACCGATATCATGAACTTTGTATTTGGAACATCTATTTTTGGTCTACACTTAGAGTACAAATATCATCTGAACCTTTTTGGTCTACGCTTCAAACACAAACATCTGAAACTCATCAGAAACTTTTTGGTCTACACTTTGATTACAAACATCATGAAACTTTTCGGTCTACACTTCGAGCACAAACGTCACTTAAACTTTTTTGTCTACATTTCAAGTACAAACATCATCTGAAACTTTCTTAAATATGCAATATTATTCACTGTCAGCAGAAGAGACTAAGAACCGAGATAAAGTAAACAACTTGATTCAAAAATCCACACAAAGGAAAGTCCTACGTGCGAATCTTGTTCAACATTTTGCCAAAGCATAAGAAGGAGGGCAATTGCTTTTGTGTCTATCTAGCTATTGTTAATGCTTGAATTGAGGTTGTTAACTTTGTCCCAAGTCTTTCTATCTTCTGCTTACAGTAGTTACCCTCATTGTAGCAATCATGCATCGAAATGATGTCTAATTCCAGAAAAGATCTCAGTCACAAATGAAAGACTTTTAGCTAAAATGAACGTCCATAGTACATAAATTGATGCAAATAATGACTAATTCCAGCAAAGATCTGAGTCCAAAATGAAAGACTTTTAGCTAAATTGAGCACCCTTACTTCCTAAATTAAAGGAATTGAGTAAAAAAAATCTCCACAGGAAAGCCATGATTTTGTATGTACCCGAAGTCAAAAGACAATGGAAATAATAGACCCCCACATGATATGAAGGAGCCATGGTGTAGCGGTTCTCACTCTCGCCTCTCAACTAGAAGGTCGTAAGTTCGAATCCCATCAACGACGTTAATATGCTTCAGCAGGTAATTCATCCCCGTTATGCTGCACTCTACCCAGGTGAGGTGAATGGGTACCTGGCAGGATTTTTTTCCTTGAAATGCAGCGTGCTACTTACAGCTACACTGCTAAAGCCAGGGTAATCATTCTACATTGTATAGCGCTTAGGAACGACTGATAAAATTAGTGTTAGGCGATATTTAAGAACATATCATTATTATTATGCATTTAAATTTGGAAAGCTATTGGGATTGGGAGAATTGATGATATAATTTAATTATTTCCATATCAAAGTTGTTAAAATTCTTTTCCAAGTCATGTACCAAATTACATGTCTTTCATGATATTACTTTTCATAATTACAATATAAAAAATCATACAGTGGAAACTCGGTATAAAGAGATCTGATATAACAAAATATCTGCTATAAAGAAATAAAAAATCTGGTCCCAGCTCTTTATAACTTATTGTTTTTTAATACTGTTATAAAGAGATTACTGGTATAACAAGGTACTTATGATGGTCCCAAGCACCTCGTTATACTGAGTTTCCACTGTATAAAATAAGAACTTTCTTCAAGAAGTGTAAAAAAAATGGCAGATTGTGGTATTCAACCTTGCTAGAAATAACTTTAAAGTCAACATACAGAGTAGAATTCATAATACAGTGAAACCTCTTTATAATGAGATCCTTTGGACCATGAAAATTACCTTGTTATATCAGGTTCCTCACTATATCAGGGTAAAAAAACCAAAGAACTATATAACAGGTATCTCGCTATAATCGACCTCTTTATAACGAGGTTCCACTGTATTCACCATAATTATACACTATTTTTTCAAATACAAAACACTAAAAAAGGGCTGCATGAAATAACAATATCTCCATATATTGCAATATTAAATTACTAATGAATATTTAATACCAATCATTGTCCTTACTTGATATGTTGCATTTGCACAATATTGACAAAATAGTTTTGATATTTCTATTTTAGTACTTTTCATAAATCATAAATATAATCATGAAAAATTACAATGATGTCTTTTGACAATGAGGAGGCTTTATCATCACTGCCACCATAATGAGCATAAATCGTTTCTTCCTCAAAACAATTAGCAATAATAGAACAATAGATAGAATAATTGCTCTGACTAAGGTAATGGTTGATTGACATTTTAGCTGCTTATCTGCAATTTTCGCTCCGTGGCTCTGGACAAGCATTCGTATTTCCCATAACGGGGGAAAACGTCCTTAGGGGGTGTTGCTCAAAAGTTGCAATTGATCGCAAGTTGCAGCTGATCGGAACGAGCCAATCAAAATTATTGTTTCACGCGCGTCTTGTTAAATGCGCATCCCGTGCACGAATGAAAATGCGCGTTACAATTTGCAAAGTTGCAGTTGATTTTGAGCAACACCCCCTTAGACGGACTAATTGAGTCACCCTTCAGGAGAGCACCACTTCTCACCCGTCTAAAGTTTTAATCCCGAAAGTATGCTAGGGTGTCAGGAGATCAAATTATTTGGTCTTCTTTTCTCCTAAAGGCATAAACAACTTTTCCAGATTTCCCAGAGGGAATTCGATAGAGACAGCCATGGCGATTGCAGCGGTGTAAGCCAAGGCAACGATTGCTGGTGCCTCAAATGCCTACAAAGGAAAATTGAAAGATGAAAATGCGAAAAAAAAATCAATGATGCAAAACAAATTTTTGAATAAAAATTATGTTTTCCTATATTACATGGAATTCAATATTAGATTTAGGTATTGAATTGAATTGAATTTGAATTTATTTCCTTTTTCATATACATAATCAATAAAAAATAACATGACAAGTGAAAAAATTAAAGGAGGCGAGTACCCTGGAAGCACAGCTTGTGTTGGGATCGCCTTTACAACAAACAAAGTGAAACAAAATGATCTCTTTAAAGAAGAATAAAGAAAATAAATTATCATTTGAAGAAAAAAAAAAACAATTTAAGGATAAAACGAGATGGATACAGGAAAAAAACTGTTTGAGAGATATAAATGGTAAGAGAGAAGAAGAGCAATGAGAAGAATACAGTCAAACAGCAGGGATATAACAAGATTTCATTATCACAAGGCAGTTTTCCTAATCCCATCTCTTGCTATTTTATTGTATTTTGGCCCTGATATACAATGTAACAAGGTTTCGTTCTATAGAGATAATTTCCCTGGTCCTAAGGACCTCGTTATAATGAGGTTTGACTGTAAAATATTATCCAGTATAAATTTTGTGAAAGAAAAAATTTCAATTTTTCTTGTGTAACAAAAGTGGCCATGGCTAATGAATGCAGAAATTTTGATAAGTGTTTTTAAATCATTTACATCGCCAATTTAAAGATCATAGTGATTTACTATATTCACACTGCTCTATTAAATAGGTAGTGCAAATAACACAATATAAATTATTTCCGAAAAATTAAGTCGAACACAGAAAACAGATCCATATGCCGTATATTCAACTGTGCGGACACAACAATGACAAGCATTGAATTTGCGTTTGACTTAATTTTTTGAAAATAGTTTATATCGTGTTAAATTAAGTCAGTTGATTTGAAATAAATTTCAACTTTCAAGCAACACCCCCTAGATAGATTGGACTGCATTCTCAATGGTGAAAATTGAAGGATAGAACTTAAGCCCTGGTCACATAGGGCCCCGGAAGCAACACGATTCAACACAACTCTTTGTTCTGAGGCAGTTAACTGTGAATTAACTAAGAGTCGTTTTGAATCGTGTTGCTTCCAGGCCTCTGTGTGACCGGGGCCTTACCAACTGATACATGGAATAGAAGTAGTTGTTTAAGTAGTTGAAGCTGTACGCCATGATGATGATGGGGTGGAGGAGGTAGGCTGAATACGTAAGACGGCTCATTGGGACCCAGAGCTCCCAGCTCAGAAAGTCGTTGATCCATCCTTCATAATTAAAAAACAAATGATAAATTCCGAACTGAAAATGTAATGGTTGTTCAGACCCGTCCGAATGTCATTAATCCATCCTAAAGATTTCCTTTGAGAGATTATAAAAGAAATCTGGTAACAAATGTTTGGGGAGAAACAGGGACTGAACTAAAAAATTTGCAGGGGAGCTACCGATATATTAGCTCTCCTAGAGGTTCTCAAGGAGATTTTTAAAGGAGATAAATTGGGTCTTCATGTAGTAAAATTGGGGTTACAAGGGGCTCTATTAATCACTCCCCCAAAATAAATAAATGATATGATCATTCAATAAATGATCACCATTTTTTTTTGCACTGAAAATTTTGCGAACAAAAACATGGCACCTTTCATCTAACAGATCATTAAATCACGGATCTGTATAATAGTTTCAAAACAAAAAATTGTGCCTAAAAATCAACTAGAAGGCAAAGTTAGTACACAAACGCATCATAACTAAGGCCTAAAAATAGATGGCAAGGGCCTAAATTCATATATCTTTCTCGTATTTTTGAATTAGCACTGGCCCCTCAATACCTAAAAAAACCCTGATATTACACAAATACTTCCAAAATGACAGTGTAAAAAGAAATTGCAACAATGTTCATGCTTTATTACAACGATTTATTATATTCAGAGATGCCAGCATACATCCATTATGTACAGGTACATGTATGCAAATTTTCCACTCCCTTAGGAGTATTCCAGCAGAGCGCTTCAGGCCCTTATTGCTAAGCAGGATAGTTGAAGCATCTGCTTGTAATCAAATAATAATAATGATAATATATGCAATTTATATAGCGCACGTATCCACTCTCATTGCTGAGTGCTCAAGGCACATAACATTATTATTACCCTGGCTTTAGCCCAGCAGCCACCAGCGCACTTGGCATTTCAAGGAATAAATATTCCTGCCAGGTACCCATTCACCTCATCTGGATTGAGTGCAGCACAATGTGGATGAATTTCTTGCTGAAGGAAATTGATGGCATGGGTGGGATTCAAACCTACGACCCTCTGGTTGAAAGGCAAGGGTCATGTCCAATACACCACGGCGCCTCCATACAAAAAACTACTCACCTCCATAACCATAATGACATGCAAAGACAACCCATGAAAGACTGATGGCCCAGGCGAACCGACACAGAGACATGTAGACGGCATTCTCGATTGTACTGAAAGGGTTGCCATGGTAATTGGGGTATAATCCGTAAACCACGTATGCTGCAATCGCTGCTGATCCACACCAGCCTAAAATATTTATTACCTGTGGGAGAAAAATTCAAAGATTAAAAAAATTATATTTTATAACAGTCATTACTATCACTTGTAATAATAATAATAATAATAGAAATTTATATAGCGCATAATAATTAGGGAAATTCTCTATGCGCTTTACAAACAAACAAATATTATAACATACACAATAAACATTTATACATATAAATAATTTGGCCATGCCCTTGCATGGGCAGGGGAGCCATTACCAAACCATGCTCTTGACCAGAGTACAGAAAAGAAAGCTATTTACAGAAGATAGGTCTTAAGCGCTCTGTAAAATCTTTCTGAGCTTTCAATATTGCGAAGCTGGTCAGGTACATGTAGCTGGTTCCATAACGACGGCCCTGCCCATGCAAAGGCACGATGTTCATATGCTTGTGTTGTTGTAGGTGTAACATTAATTAGATTTTTATTGGAAGAACGGAGATTTCTGACTGGAATATAAGGGTGGATAATATCGACAAAGTAGTCTGGCAATTTGTGAGTTAAGACTTTGTGGCACAGCATAATGATTTTAAATTGTATAGCAAACATTGCACTTGACTTGTGGGCGGACCTAAGGCCACCTTTGTCCCTCCATTTTCTATGCCTTCTGTCCATTTTTTTTTTACATCTTCATGTGGGGCACCGATCCCCATCCGCATACCCCCTTGTTACGCGCCTAATTATGTCTCATCAATACAAACTGAAATCCCTTATGATGGATAGGAGCAACTGGAGGATCGATACTCGGTATCGGCAGCTTAGTCGACCTGGTAACTCAGCCCCAATCAGCAACAGATCAAAGGATTCATCAATAAACACTTGGTCACACTTACTGGGTTTATCTTGAACTGCCTGTTCTTGTAGATGTGGAGAAAGTATCCCATCGCCATGCCGACCAAGTACGGAGCAATGCGGCAATATGGCTTGTCGTAGATTTCTTCCATGAATGAATGATTAGGGTCTTGGTTGGAAGTGCCTTCACTAGTAGCAGAGAAAACAAATAAACATGGTGGTTATATTGCATTTCATTTGTCCAATTCAATTCATTTCAATTCCATTTTTATTTTTCATCTCCATATGAATGATACATGTACAGACAGAGAATAGAAAAATTTATGACATAATTTTGAATGCTTTTGTGATAAAATTATTATATTACATTCAATGGAAATGGAGGAACTCAATAAAACGTAAAAACTTGTCATACATGGATCCCTCACAATGTTTACCTATTTAGAATGGAAATCATTCAGCAGCATATTCAATCACTATAGTTGCAGTTGCAAACTTAGATGACAGACTGTCAAAACGAAAGGCATTCAGTGTATAATACATAAATCATAGAAAAGGGGATGATAAAAATGAACAAGATGGATCCTCGACCGCGCACGCTCGAAATTTATGCCTCCGTCATCCCGCAATCAGAGAGATATGTATGACTTGTTCCGTGCCATCAGAAATCAAAACATTTTACAAAATTTGACCCTACGAACCCAAAATTCTTCCTCACATGCTTATACATAATTGAGCTACACACTGTAAGTTTGAAAGAAATTGGATCAATTTTCTGTTATAAGTGAGCTATATCGGTTGACTTTGACAAGTTTTCTGCCCGGTGAACTTTGACCTTTGACCCACTGAACCCAAAATCTATTCAATTCATCCTCACATGCTTATACATATTTGAGCCAAGTTTGGTCAAAATCTGTACACCAGTTCTCATCTCATTGCGGTAACAAGCTATTTTTGGTGATTTTTTACAAGTTTTTTGGCCCTGTGACCTTTGACCTTTGACCCACTGAACCCAAAATCTAATCAGTTCATCCTCCTACGCTTATACATACTTGAGCCAGGTTTCGTCAAAATTTGTCCACCAGTTCTGAACTTATTGTGGTAACAAACTATTGTTGGTGATTGTTTACAAGTTTTTTGACCCTGTGACCTTTGACCTTTGACCAACAGAACCCAAAATCTAATCAGTTCATCCTCCCATGCTTATACATACTTGAACCAGGTTTCGTCAAAATCCATCCAGCGGTTCTGAACTTATCGCGGTAACAAGGTCCGGACGGACGCACAGACGCACGGACAACCCGAAAACATAATGCCTCCGGTACCACCTTACGGTGGCGGAGGCATAAAAA
>BQKZ01000419.1:131901-162575 GCA_036244855.1 Temnopleurus reevesii | reverse complement strand
TTTAGGTTATAACTTTTCCAAAACTTGTTAATTTTTCGTACAATCTTTTGTACAACATGTTCATGATATCATGTTTCTTTTTAAGTAGATTTGAAGACAAAATTCGGCGATAAAAAAAAATCGCTTTTACCAAAACTATACTTGGGCTTTAAGTATGATCAACATGACCTATATCTAGACTAAAAAGTGTACTTTAGATGACAAGTCCGTGAAAATTAACAATGACTATTTTGGTGTGCATTAGAAATTGTACGAATTTATCACTGAGCAGAAGTGATCTTCATTCCAGCATTCATAATGGATAAATACACACGAAAGAAAAATCTCCCCGTTATTCTGCTGAAATACGTCAAACAGGGAGCGCACAATGAATAGTGAGGGTACTTTCTTTTGTGTGTATAGCAACCCATTATGAATGCCAGAATGAAGTTGTTTATTTTGTCCAAAGTCCTTTGTCCTTTCTGCTCACAGTGTTTGGGCTGCATGGCCTTTGGGAAAAATTTATATGTTCAACATTGATTCTTTGTTCTTTCTACCTAGAAAATTGTGGCGAGACTTAATTCGGAGGCCTCTGTGGAATACCCAGCTGACAGTGGCAAGTTCAAAGAAAGCAAAACCATCAGTGCGGAAATCTTCTTACTCTTTGGTGGAGTTGAGGTATAGTGTTTCGCTTTTCATGGAGATATACTTCTAGGTTGTATTTCATGAATAAATTAGATATGTACATGTATATGGGTCTGTTCACAAAGTTGGGATCCCGTTTGTGACATTTTATCATAACTTTAAAAATAAGGCTTATCTAAAGTTGAGCAAACGGGATCCCAACTTTGTGAACAGACCCATAAGCATGTGAGGATGAAATGATGAGATTTTGGTTTCAAGAGGGTCAAAGGTCACAGGGTCAACTTTTTTCATTTTGTTTTTGAGTTCTGAGGGCACAGTATAAGTGTTAATCTTTCTGATCATGTGATGGTGGGGCATTATAGGATTCTTGTAGTTCTTGTATATGTCAGATTAAAGACTAGTATTTAACAAGTCCTTTTTGACGCCTGAGAGAGATGCCCATTGTTCAGGAATACTCGGGAGACTCAAATTTATAACCAAATAGATGAAACAAATTGATCGATAGAGAGAGAAACATGGTGACAATAATACAGACATTCAGTCACAATTAATCTAATCAATGTTGTGGAATGCTTGGCAACTCTGTCTTGATATTAGATTAAAGACCAAGTAAAGTTTTGGTAAAAGCAAATATTTTTGTCGCCAAATTTTTTTCGTCAAATCTAAATGAAATGAAATGAAATATAGTATCACTAACATGTTACACAAAAGATTGTGTGAAAAAATAAATGAGTTTTGGAGAAGTTATAATCTAAAATGTGCAAGATATATCAGTCTCATGTCTCTAGAGACTTAATCAATATTTTCTTTCTTGATTAAGGACAACTTCCTATGCACGGAATTCGGTGAAAATTTTAGAGTTTGATTGTTTTGTATACCTTTATATCATTCTCTTTTCAAATCTCGGAAATAACCTTGCATATGCCCAATGACAGATGAAACATTGTTATAACCAAGAGAAGGCGCTAAATATGATTTAACAGTCAAATTCCAATTTTCGAAAAGATCGCTTCGTAAAAAAAAAAAATATGCTATTGTCTCAAAATGTGTGTACAGTAAGATGATATGATGAACATCCCGTACAATTCTTAATCTTTACCAAAACCATATTTGAACTTTAAAGTTGTCATGGATCAGGACCTTTCAAATATTTGCAAACTCTTTTGTTGTATCTAGGTCACAGTTGATCTACTCCTTCAACCACACTTTTACAAGATGAAAGATAAGAAACTCCCACTCAAGAAAGAGAAACCAAATCCTCCCCCCAAATTATCAACAAGTAATACCCAATCAACACCTACCACCACAACTGCTGCATCAACGCCAGCAACAGGAACATCGGCGACAACATCTGCAACATCGGCGTCGACAACGACTGCCACCAGAGCAACTACTTCATCCACAGCAGCTAGGACATCTTCAACAGGGGCAACATCTTCAACAGCAAGAGCAACAACAGCGACAGCATCAACAACAAGAGCAACAGCAGCGACAACATCAACAACAAGAGCAACAACAGCGACAACATCAACAACAAGAGCAACAACAGCGACAACAGGAGCAGTAGGTGGAACAACAGGGCGGAGTACAACTTCAACCGCTTCCAACACAGGCACGTCCAATGGCGAACGTCGCTACCGACCAAATCCAGATGATCCATTTGGGTTTCAGTCTCACCTCNACAATATCTGTCCCAAATCAAACATCATTGGCCGGAACTATGTTCACTCAAAGCAGAGGTCAGGACCAGCACCGACCAATTTTTGTTCATGTATTTATTGATTGATTAGTGTAAAATAAGCACTAACACCATATTTGAAATTACCCAATGTGTAAACTCTTCACAGAATATCTTCATAGAATAATCATATTCTAAATGTAAGCAAGTTGCTGTAGTCAATGACTCTCCTACAAGATAAAAACTGCATTGCCCTTATTGAAACTTTATTTTTTTTGGAATGTTTAGTTAGTAAAATGGAATGTTGTCAGTGGAAGGTTGCAATTTGATTCTCTGTTGAATAGCATGTTTACGAATAGATTCAATTCTATGCACATTTCTTGCAAACACATGTAGGTACAAGGTATTTCTTAAAGGTAGGAAACTACATTTGCACACATTACGGTTATGCTTACAACTTGTTGTGTACCTCATATATGCCAAAATAATAACCTCTATGAAGTATTCTGGTCGAATGTAGTCCAGAATATTTAATTCAAATAAAAAGCTATTCTATCATAATTCATCTTGACACCAACGGTATCGCGATACTCCTAGCATATTAGTATTACGGTACCACACACACAAAAAAAAAAATTGTAAGAGCACATACAGTGCGCACTTCAATACACTGCCACACCATGCGGAATACGCACTGAGAGAGACTCTTGCGCTATTGGTCAACGAGGGGTTAACGGCTGTTTTGAATTTTGAACGCACTGTCCATTAATTCGAGGCCTGAATAGAAGAATTATTATTGGAATAACTATAAATGTGCCTATCATGATCAATCTTTCTGCTTAATTGTTTGGTGATAAGTTCTAACATTTAGTACTCTTCAACATAACACAACAATCTTGGAAAGTAAAATTTTAGACTGCAAAAGAAGTATTCTACCTTTAAGCCTGTTAGCAACATTTGAACTACTACAGGTACTTGGAATCCACTTTGCATACATTACTTGTAGCTGTGTTGGGTAAACCTTGGACAAGCTTTTTGATTACAAAGACCAAAATATAGAGAACACATACAATTTTGCATCTATTAGTAAACCCATCTTTTAGTGCTTAAGTATGATCAACATGACCTATATCTAGACTAAAAAGTGTACTTTAGATGACAAGTCCATGAAAATTAACAATGACTAAGATGGTGTGCATTAGAAATTGTACAAATTTATCACTGAGCAGAAGTGATCTTCATTCCAGCGTTCATAATGGATAAATGCACACAAAAGAAAATTCTCCCCATTATTCTGCTGAAATACGTCAAAAGGGAGCGCACAATGAATAGTGAGGGTACTTTCTTTTGTGTGTATAGCAACCCATTATGAATGCCAGAATGAAGTTGTTTATTTTGTCCAAAGTCCTTTGTCCTTTCTGCTCACAGTGTTTGGGCTGCATGGCCTTTGGGAAAAATTTATATGTTCAACATTGATTCTTTCTTCTTTCTACCTAGAAAATTGTGGCGAGACTTAATTCGGAGGCCTCTGTGGAATACCCAGCTGACAGTGGCAAGTTCAAAGAAAGCAAAACCATCAGTGCGGAAATCTTCTTACTCTTTGGTGGAGTTGAGGTATAGTGTTTCGCTTTTCATGGAGATATACTTCTAGGTTGTATTTCATAAATAAATTAGATATGTACATGTATATGGGTCTGTTCACAAAGTTGGGATCCCGTTTGTGACATTTTATCATAACTTTAAAAATAAGGCTTATCTAAAGTTGAGCAAACGGGATCCCAACTTTGTGAACAGACCCATAAGCATGTGAGGATGAAATGATGAGATTTTGGTTTCAAGAGGGTCAAAGGTCACAGGGTCAACTTTTTTCATTTTGTTTTTGAGTTCTGAGGGTACAGTATAAGTTGTTAATCTTTCTGATCATGTGATGGCGGGGCATTATAGGATTCTTGTAGTTCGTGTATATGTCAGATTAAAGACTAGTATTTAACAAGTCCTTTTTGACGCCTGAGAGAGATGCCCAATGTTCAGGAATACTCGGGAGACTCAAATTTATAACCAAATAGATGAAACAAATTGTCACCATGTAGAGAAACATGGTGACAATAAATGTTCAGACATTCATTCACCATTGATCTAATCAATGTTGTGGAATGCTTGGCAACTCTGTCTTGATATTAGATTAAAGACCAAGTAAAGTTTTGGTAAAAGCAAATATTTTTGTCGCCAAATTTTTTTCGTCAAATCTAAATGAAATGAAATGAAATATAGTATCACTAACATGTTACACAAAAGATTGTGTGAAAAAATAAATGAGTTTTGGAGAAGTTATAATCTAAAATGTGCAAGATATATCAGTCTCATGTCTCTAGAGACTTAATCAATATTTTCTTTCTTGATGAAGGACAACTTCCAATGCACGGAATTCGGTGAAAATTTTAGAGTTTGATTGTTTTGTATACCTTTATATCATTCTCTTTTCAAATCTCGGAAATAACCTTGCATATGCCCAATGACAGATGAAACATTGTTATAACCAAGAGAAGGCGCTAAATATGATTTAACAGTCAAATTCCAATTTTCGAAAAGATCGCTTCGTAAAAAAAAAAAATATGCTATTGTCTCAAAATGTGTGTACAGTAAGATGATATGATGAACATCCCGTACAATTCTTAATCTTTACCAAAACCATATTTGAACTGTAAAGTTGTCATGAATCAGGACCTTTCAAATATTTGCAAACTCTTTTGTTGTATCTAGGTCACAGTTGATCTACTCCTTCAACCACACTTTTACAAGATGAAAGATAAGAAACTCCCACTCAAGAAAGAGAAACCAAATCCTCCCCCCAAATTATCAACAAGTAATACCCAATCAACACCTACCACCACAACTGCTGCATCAACGCCAGCAACAGGAACATCGGCGACAACATCTGCAACATCGGCGGCGACAACGACTGCCACCAGAGCAACTACTTCATCCACAGCAGCTAGGACATCTTCAACAGGGGCAACATCTTCAACAGCAAGAGCAACAACAGCGACAGCATCAACAACAAGAGCAACAGCAGCGACAACATCAACAACAAGAGCAACAACAGCGACAACATCAACAACAAGAGCAACAACAGCGACAACAGGAGCAGTAGGTGGAACAACAGGGCGGAGTACAACTTCAACCGCTTCCAACACAGGCACGTCCAATGGCGAACGTCGCTACCGACCAAATCCAGATGATCCATTTGGGTTTCAGTCTCACCTCAGAAGGGATAACATCAGAGATCTACCAGGGAGTGCGGGACATCCTGCGCCACCAGGTAAAAATGATGATGATGATGATGATGATAATAATACGTGCAATTTATGTAGCGCACGTATCCTCTCTACTGCGGAGTGCTCAAGGTGCTTTGTATTATTCTTACTCTGGCTTTATCGCTCAAGCATTTCAAGGAATAATTGTTCCTGCTAGGTACCCATTCACCTCACCTGGACCGAGTACAGCACAATATGGATGAATTTCTTGCTGAAGGAAATTGACGCCATGGTCTGGATTCAAACCTACGACCCTCGAGTTGAAAGATGATAGTCAGAACCGCTATGGTGGTGGTGATGATAATGGTGATGGTGATGGTGATGGTGATGGTGATGGTGATGGTGATGGCGATGGTGAAGTCGATGATGGTGATCATGATGATGATGATGATGCTGCTGATGACGATGATGATGATGATGATGATTATGATGATGATGATGATGATGAGGAGGAGGAGGAGGAGGAGGAGGAGGAGGATGATGATGATGATGATGATGATGATGATGATGATGATGATGATGATGATGGGGATGATGATGATGATGATGATGATAATGATGGTGATAATGATGATGGTGATGGTGGGGGTGGGGGTGGTGATATTTATGATGGTGATGATGATAATGTTAACGATGGTGATTACGATAATGATGGTGGTCACAATGAAGATCTTAGGAATTATGATGATTATGATATTAAAGAAGAAAATGATGAGTAATGGTAACTTTTACATAATACTGGGAACTTCCAATGTTTGTATGTGATATCAGGAAGCACTTTGCATTCTGACTTATGTAAATTTATTTCCAAACATTTAGAGATGTATCTCTTTGTTGATAGCCAATTACTTTAAAATAATTGTACAAATTATTCAGAAATTCTATGAAACTAGAAATGTTACAATTCCTCGCAAGAATGGGGTAAGAATGAAAACAAAAAACGTAAAGTATTCTTTAAAGGGGAACTTCACCCAGACATTGATGTGCGCTCAGTGGATGAAGAAAAATACAATGGTTAATCTGAGAATTTGAGCAAAATCCAACAATCCATTCAAAAGTTATGAATTTTAAAAATTTTGATTTACACCCCTCATGGGCTCCTCAAATTGGCAACGTACAGGCACAAAATGGCTGCCAACGTGGAGAACTCTCTATTCACTTTGTACACAGAATTTCACATTTCTTCTTTTTCTAGAAAAGTAGACAAAATTGTACTTTTCTCTTCTAGTATGATATGGACATTTTGATTCTGCAAGCATTTCCGAATGATTTTTTTTTTTATTTATTGTCTACTTTTCTAGAAAAAGAAGAAAATTTTGAAAATTCATAACTCTTGAATGGATTGTTGGATTTTGCTCAAATTTTCACAGTTTGATCATTGTATTTTTCTTCATCCATTGAAAGTGCATCAATGTCTGGGTGAAGTTCTCCTTCAATCATGCCATGCATCTCAATGTCTTTTTGCTTCATTCAGATCCACAGAGAGTTTTGAGACACAAGATAGCTTACAATGCTATGGATCTCCTTCACTATATGTGCCAGAATGTAAGTATGAATGCACCAACATGACTAGATAATGCAGGGACTAAAATTTAATGGGAGGAAGATCTTGAATAGGTTATAATGTGAAGTGAAAGTGTGACAAAATTTAGATTCTGATGGAACAAGATATGGTAGAAAGGGAATTAAAATTTTCCCTTTCAATATTTCAGTAAGGTACCGTGTTGACTATATATGTAAATGGCACCCTGTTTCATGGATCTCATTGTGTTCACCCTGATGTGCTAAGAAATTATTCTTTTCAATATTTCAATTGATCATATATATCTTTTGCATTTTCACACTGCTCGCCAAGAACTCTTGTTTCTTTTTAATAATTAGCAACACCCCAATCATATATATGAATATGAAAGCCAGGTTATTAGTGCTGCACTTGTAGAATGCATAGGGAATTCTCATGAAGAGGTGATAAGCGCTGTATAAAAGCCATTCATTATTATTATTATTACATTATTAGGTATCTATTCACCCTACTCGCCAAAAAGCCATGTTTCTTTACCATATTTCAGTTTGAAACAGACATGGCAGCACCCCTTCTTACCAAGATACAATGTTTCCTTTCAATATTTCAGTTGGGTACGGACATGGCGACACCCCTGTCACGTCATACAGATTATCTTTTCACACTGCTTGCCAAGAAGCCATGTTTCATTTTAATAATTCAGTTATGAAATTACATAGCAACACCCCTAGCACATTCATTTCAAAGAAAGGGTAATAATGCTGCAATTGTAGAGTGCCAGGGAGTTCTCATGAAGTGGTGATAAGCTCTATATAAAAGCCATTTGATATTATTATCACTTTTTTATTGTATACCTATTTACTATACTCACTATTAAGATACAATGTTTCCTTTCAATGTTCCAGTTGGGTACGGACATGGCAACACCTCTATCTGGTCATACAGATCTCATAGCATATCTTTTCACACTGCTCACTGAGAAGCAATGTTTCCTGAAAGCAGCAACCCTGATAGAAGATATCCTAGGTGTGAGGACGCAGATGTTCAAGCTACAGGATATCCGTAAGTTACTCTCATCATTTTAGGCATTTTTTACTGCTTAAACGTTGGCATAATAGATTTGCTTGTCAAAGTCTGAGAGGACATGATCCATTTTCTTATAATAGAAGCCTTAAATTCATATGAAAATATACCTCATGCATTTTCCGTAATGGTTGGCATCTCTGTAATGATGGGAAATATTTTGGAGGAATGGGGTAATGTCTAGGTTATGGTCTTGAATAATGATGAACCTATATTCTAGATGTGACATTGATCCATTTAAAAAAAAAAGAGACCGTGATATTATTGAGAATATGAAAGCTCATAACTTGCAAACTGATTGTCCAACTTTGCTTGAATTTTCACCGTCTGTTCATCTGATTTTTCTTGATTCAATGGTAATGGTAACATGATAATTCCAGGAGTTGGTTCCCCTTGAAGGAAGATCGTTCTACCATTTTCAAATTCAACTACCCCCCCCCCCCCCCCATTCCCGGCCATTTTAGAGTTGGACCCTTTTGAAAATGCTTTTGAAATGGAAAAAATAAATAAATAAGATCAAATAGAAAATACATCAAAATATCCCCATGTATTATTAATTCTTTCATTTATTGCAGGTGTTTCACTATCTTTTCTCTTAGCAGAATGCCAGTGATTAAGATCTCAATTCAATGGATACTTATTTGAATTTTTTCCCCCAATGTAGCTGATCTTGAAGGACTGATAAAGAAGTTTGAGGAGGATCAGCTAGCCAACTTCTGTCGTGTTCTCTCCATCACCATCTCTGAGCTCGACCCCAAAGACGACCCTTGTACCCTAGCCGCACAAGACAAGGCGTGTAGGAACCGCAGTGATATACCTATATCAGAAGTCAACCAAAGTAAGCGATGACAATTCAATTCATTCTTTTGTTTCATTCATTTCAAGGACGCTTTTGTTTTTATTAATTTCAAGGACGCTTTTGACAAAGTTTAATCTGAGGAGAAACAGGATAATAGGCATTGATGTTGAAATTGAAAATGGGAAATGGACATGAAGTGATCAGTTTGAAATCTCTGTAATCACAGAGAATAATTTTCCTGGTATTGAATCGCAATTTGCTACGCATTTTTAGTATGATTGCTATACAAAAGAAGATTTGTTTAGCAATTTTTTCACATTCTTACCATTACCTCGTTTCACATCAATTTCTGCATCCTGACCATTACTATGAATGCAGGAAATTAACGTCAAAGATGGGATTCGAACCTATGACCCTCAGGTTGAAAGGCCAGAGCTAGAAGCACTACACCACGATGCCTCCACACCAAACTATACCTTGAATGCTATACATCATTATTTACCTGTTTTATATTCTTTTCTTCCTTCTCATCATGTTATTCATTGTTTTCTTTTTATTCTTTCTTCCTTTCTTCATATTTTAAATGAATTTCCTGTCCCATCTGCCTTTTTCTTTTCATGTTTGTCCCTAAATCAATCTTTATCCATCTTTCAAACATTTTTCCTGTCCATCATTTTTGTAAATCATTGCTTCCCTTCTTTCATCTTTCTTTTCTTGTCACTCGTCATGTTGTTAATTGTTTTCCGCCGCTCCATATTTTACTTGTCTGTCTATATCCTCTATATTATGCGCTATATAACATTCATGGCTTCTTTTTATGAATATTTATATAATATTGGATGGCAATGAATGGAATACCAGGGAATATTGCACGAGTTAGGGCAATATTGCACGAATCAAAGATGAGTGCAATATTGGCCCTAACGAGTGCAATATTCCCGGTATTTCATGAAATAAAGCCATCCAATATAATTATTACTATCTTTCCATTAGCTTTTGACTTACCGGTATTATTGTAGAAGTACCAGAAGGCTGATCACTGCTTTGCTCATGCGTGAAATTGAAGCCGTGCAACATGGCCTAATGTTGCACGGCTTAAAACTCTCATATAGATAATAATCTAGATTATTTATTAATTCCACCTTTCCACCTTTTTGTCCATTATTTTATTTCCCCCCCCCCTTTATTATACCTTCATTTTCTTTCATTTTCTGTATATCATCTCTTATTTTCCACCATTTAACCTTCTTTTTCTATTCCTCCTTTTCCTATGTTTTTCTTTAATTTAGTTTATTCTATTCTCATTTAATCTGTCTATCCTTATGTTATTCTTTGGATTTTGGCATTCTATCGTGACTATATTTATTGTTTTTTGTTTATTCTATTCTTACTTTCTGTCTATCTTCAAATTGTTTAATGTTTCGTTTCCATTATTTAACCTTCTTTTTTTTTAATATGTTGTTAGTTTTCCCCAACTTCTCACCTAAATTTAACAATGTATTTTTGTATCATCTTTTCTCTACAGAGACAGTAGTTGAGCTACCAGGCTTTGTGCAGAAGCTTGTTAGAATAGCCTGCAAATCAGTAGGTGAGTGGAAGGAAATGTAATCTCTTTTTTTACTTTGCTGTTACAATGTGCTGTGTGATGGATTGGTTTGGGGGGCATTACACTCTAGGCCATGAATCATTTAATGGGTGCTATATGACATATAAAAGATCAATTGTTTTGAATGCTTTGTGCAAAGCAGCACAAAAACATGATAATTGCTGATCTGCATGCTCACGTTCATTGTGAATTAAAAAAAAAATCAGCAAATGGAATTGAGCTGAATTGAGTTAACTTAAACGGAAATGAACCAAGATTTGCTGGTTATTGTTGTTGTATTCAAAATTGAATGATTTCAGACATAGTCTTGGGTCGCCTCTGTCACAGTACCAGTGGAAGGAGATCTTTATATCACTTAGATTTTCCTGGTATCGCATCGCAATTTGCTATGCATTTTAGCATGATTGCTATGCAAAATGTGTTTTGTTTAGCAACTTTTTAACATAGAACTGTACAGTGAAGTGTTGAAAAGGTTTCCTCAAGGTCTAAAACTGCTAATCAAATGTGAAAAAATTATTCCCTAGATTCTGTATGTAGGGATACAAATATTGTATTTTTGATTATTTTCCTATCTCATGTCAGACAGGAGAACCTGATGTTCTATTGTCAATTCATTCTCAGTTGCGTACAAATGTAATCACAAATTAAAATAAATTGAACTTACTGGAACTGAACAGTGCTGAACCCAACAGAATTGAAGTGAAACAAATTGAATTGAAATGAATGATTTACCTCTCTCTGCAGCTGAGCCTGATGGTGTGACAGACATGGATACACTGTTCTCTCAGATCGACAGCTGGGTGACTTGGCTGGATAGCTCACTGGCCTTCGATGCCCTGGCTGAGGTCGCTAATGAAGATGAAGGAGTGTACCTCAATCTACCCCTTCATGACCTCTCACTACCCCTGCCGGATTCGCTCAGGACCATGCATGAAGTTGTCTACAAAGTGGAGGTCTTGCATGTGCTTTGTCTTCTATTGGGAGGAAAACAGAGACATAAGGTAGGTAGTGGTTGAGTGTCATTGTTTTGAACGTAAGGTTATGGATTCAAGCCCCGCTCAGACTCTCTAAAGACTATGCATGAAGTCGTCTACAATGTGGAGGTTTTGCATGTGCTTTGTCTTCTATTGGGAGGAAAACTGAGACATAAGGTAGGTAGTGGTTGAGTGTCATTGTTTTGAACGTAAGGTTATGGATTCAAGCCCCGCTCAGACTCTCTAAAGACTATGCATGAAGTCGTCTACAATGTGGAGGTTTTGCATGTGCTTTGTCTTCTATTGGGAGGAAAACTGAGACATAAGGTAGGTAGTGGTTGAGTGTCATTGTTTTGAACGTAAGGTTATGGATTCAAGCCCCGCTCAGACTCTCTAAAGACTATGCATGAAGTCGTCTACAATGTGGAGGTCTTGCATGTGCTTTGTCTTCTATTGGGAGGAAAACAGAGACATAAGGTAGGTAGTGGTTGAGTGTCATTGTTTTGAACGTATAGTTATGGATTCAAGCCCCTCCCGAACTCACTCAGGACCATACATGAAGTTGTCTACAAGGTGGAGGTCTTGCATGTGATTTGTCTTTTACTTGGAGGCAAACAAAGACATAAGGTGAGTGTGGCTTAGTAGTTGAGTGTTGCTCTCATAAACATAAGGTCTTGGATTCAAATCCCCTTCCATGACCTCTCATTACCTCTCCCGGACTCACTCAGGACCATGCATAAAGTCGTCAACAGGGTGGAGGTTTTGCATGTGCTTTGTCTTCTACTTGGAGGCAAACAGAGACATAAGATAAATGTGGTTAAGCAGAATGCAAACTGATGATGGTGTTCAGCAATTCCTTATAATTTATTAATTAATCAATCAATCAATAAAGCCATCAATAAATTTGTTACAGGTTCTTGAGATCCTAGCTGAGTACAAGCTAATTAGCTTATACTAGGTCTCAACAATCCCTGATAATCTATTAGTCGATCAATCAATGCAATGAGTAAATCATTCTATATTATATGTTTCAGGTTCATGAGATCCTAGCCGAGTACAAGCTTATGCCAGGACTCAACAACCTCTTTGACAAGGTGATCTGGAGGTGTAATCTACGAGCTCCGATCCATGGAGTCAACGAGAACTGTGACTGTAGCCCAGAGGTCGCGCTGAAGGTTCAGTTCCTCAGACTTCTACACACGTACTGTGATCATCACGAGTAAGTAACACACAAGTAGTCTAGTATAATAGATAATTAGCAACTTTGTAGATTATATGTGGTCCTCCCTTCCTTCCATGCTGTTCACGTTCTTGATAAGGGGTTCTGGAGGTGTAATCTGCGTGCTTCTATCCACGGAGTGAATGAGAACTGCGACTGTAGACCAGAGGTCGCACTTAAAGTGCAGTTCCTCAGACTTCTACACATGTACTGCGATCACCATGAGTGAGTCACAAGCAATACTAAGGGAGTGTTCAAAAGTTGCAATTGATCGCAAGTTGCAGTTGATCGGAATGCGCCAATCAAAATCATTGTTTCATGTGCGTCTTGTTAGAAGCGCATATCATGCAAGAATGAAAATGCGCGTTCCAATGTGCACCTGATTTGTTCTTGATTTGCGATCAATTGCAAATTTTGAATAACATCCCCTATATTTGATGGACAAAGAGCAACTCTATAGAATATATGTTATGTCCCCTCCCCTCCCAATTTTGCTTAGGGTTTTGATAGGTCATCTGGAGTCAAAGGTCACATTTAAGTTTCAGCTCCTAAGGCTTTAACACACTTACTGTGATCATCATAAGTAAGTCACCTACAAACACTCTGATATTATCAATGATATTAAGTACCCTTTAACCAGACAGAAAATGTATTACAGGAAATAAGATGAAAAGTATGGTATATTAGAAATTAACACAATACATGGAATATGAAAAGGGGTTAACAGTAGCATTCCCAATCGAGTAAATGTAGTACACTTGATAGTCAGACACGGCTGTAATGGCAGACTAGAAACAATGAGTGTCTATAGCTTGCATTTCTCCTTACCTAAAGAATTTATACTGTAAGCTATCAATGAATACAAAACCATAGTGCGTATTTAAAAAGAATTTTTAAAAGATTACTTTCAGAATGTGTAAAGAAATGATTACCATTTATTTCAACTATTGGATAAATTAGTCTCCCAACCAATGAACATGATGCATTTGTGATTATATGCAAATTAACTTGGGCCAAGAAAAAGAATGTTAAAATAGGAAGTATGTTGAGGTTGAAAAGAAGTTTGATTTTTGAAGTTGTGCATGAATGAACACATAAATGGCACTCACACTTTCCCAAAATATATTTTTCATGTGAGTGAAGAAGACATTGAAAATATAAGTATATGTAATAGTTGTGTAAGAAAATTATCATAACTTTCCTCAACAGCAACAAGTACCTAATCATGACGAGACATGAAATCAATGATCTGAACAGGATTTCATCAAGCTCCAACATTCCTCAGCTAGAAGCAGTTAAGAAGATCGACAGGTAATTTTTGATTGGCTGTTTCTTTTAATTTTGGCATGAATGATTTCATATTGCATGTTATGAGGGGTACCCAACATTGGATATCAGCGATTGTTTTAACAAAAGATCTTTGCCTTATCTTGTTTCTTTGAATCTGAATACAGTCAGACCTGTCTATAGTGATCACCCAAGGAAAACAGAAAATGTAGCCACTGTAGACAGGTGACCTCTATTGACAGGTCATTTAACACACATTTTGGTCTTGAAGGAACCAATTAGGGTGGCCACTACAGGCATGTGGCTGCTCTAGACATGTAGTCACTAAGACAGGATTGATTGTATCTATTAGCATTAACACAAAAAATAGAAAGAGAATCCAAAGTTGTGGCAGATAGGCTGGTTTTTTTTATTACAGGCAAACAAAGTTGAAGATTTTGTAACCTAGAGTAATAACTGCAGTGTGGAGTTTGACATAAAAATGCGGTCCTATGAGAAATTTGTGCTCTCTGTCAATTTCAAACATTTCTAGATTTTAGTGTCCTGTTAAACTGAAGCATAATCAAACTGAAAATTTGTTATTAAGTATACTGTTGTCATTTTCAGTTGGTTGGAAGACAGGGTCTGGGATAGAATTTTTTGCTTTGATCAAAAGCATAACAATCAGAGAAACACATCACTAAATGCATGAGCATCGATTTATAAGTTTATTTATAGGCAGAGAAGTATATGATAGACATCATAACATGCAAGATATTTGTTTGTGTGACCATAGTTAGCAAAAATGATTGATAGTGCAGAATTACAATCTGAGTCAAAAGATGAAAGAAATAAGATTTTTTTTAAAATATTGGTTGTTAACCTGAAATGTTTCCTTCACAGGACTTTGCTGTGTCAAGGTCAGAAGGGTATACTCACCAAGCTGGTTGAAGTAATGAAGAAAGAACCTAGAGATTCTCCGTTCAGGTAATAGTTGATGGAAATGACGATGATGATGATGATGATGATGATGATGATGATGATGATGATGATGATGATGATGATGATGATGATGATGATGGTGATGATGATGATGATGTAAGCGGTGGTGGTGGTGGGGATGATGATGATGATGGTGATGATGATGATGTAAGCGGTGGTGGTGGTGGGGATGATGATGGTGGTGGTGATGGTGGTGAGAGAGATGGTGGTAATGACTGTGATAAAGAAGACAATGAAGATGATGTAATGATGATGATAGTGATGATGATTACTGTGATGATTATGATGGTGATGATGGTGTTGGTTTTGGTGGAGGTGGTGATGATGATGATGATGACGACGACGAGGACAAGGACTATGACGATGGTGGTGGTGGTGGTAATGACGATGACGATGACGATGGCGATGGTGATGAAGGATGATTAGTTTATGTTGCTGGTGATGATGATGATGATTATGATACGAAAATTCTGCTATTTCTGATAAAAATGTTGAGAGTGGTGGTGATGGTTAGGAATTAGAAGATGAATCAACCTTAGTAATAATGCATTAAAGTAATAATGAGGATATTCATGATGGTATTACTGATTGCATCCACCAGTTGTGGTAATGGGGAAAACGAGGATATCAAAGATGATTGTATCTTTATTATCTTCCTCCCAGATTTTGGATGGCCCGAGCTATAGAGAGTTTCTTGAGAGGGAAGACATCTTATGCTGATCAAACCTTCCTCATCAGGAAAGGACTGCTAGAGGTAGGAATACCGTCAAATTTCCATCAATTAGATTCGCATATTGGTGTATCCTTGTACACCTTGTCTTACACGTTCTTAGTAGAGATGATCACTCAATGGAGATTTAGAAAATCCATTTTGATCTGTTAATATAGTCGAGGCTTTGTTTTAACTGATAATTTTTTTTGTATGTGTTATAAATATCTTGCTACCATTTCCATGCAGTATATGCAATACATCATCAGCAGTGATCCCCACTCATCTTCATGGGGAACCTCTCATAGCTGTTTTAACAGTTTTTATTTTAATTGTTGAAATATCCTACATCTCAGTCTTATTTCAAAGCAGCCAAGTGTCCAGCATTTCCATAATAATCATCACCAGTCAAAACATTTTGAAGAGCTAGTTACATCTTCTGATATATTTGTTGTCCCGAGTTCACTATTCGCGAAGTTTTTCCTTGTAGCAATTCCGTACAGCATTTTGTTATGCACTTCTTGAGAAGTTATCCCCACTCCAAGGAAGTCCTTCAGAGCTGCCTTTATTTGCCTACTGAGCTAATGTTTTAATATCTGTATTTTGACTGGTGAATAATCACTTCTCTCCACCTTGTTTCCATACAGCATGTTGTGCAGCACATCCTAAGCAGTGATCACCACTCAAAGGAAGTTCTTCAAAGCTACTTTGATCTGCTCGCTGAGCTGATGAAGTTCAACATCCTAGCATTCAAGAGATTCAACAAAGCGATCAGCTCAGAAGAAAAGGTAAGCTGTCATTTATCCGACTCTTTGCACCTGAGGCTATCATTTTCTTACTCTAAAGTTTGAGAAACAAGCTATTATTTTTTCAGTGGCAGGTTCACATCATTGCATGTTCACCCCTGCGTAAATTTCGCAAATCACTCAACAAATCGGTCTATTGTACTGATTTGATTTTAATAAATTTATTGCACTGGAAGTCTAGAAGAGTTTTGAATCTGTTGTAAATCTAATTGAAGGGGATATGCTTTGCACAGCTCACACATATTAAATACTTCATATGATATCTTCTATAGTAATATGCTGAAAGTAAACTTCGTATAAAGAAAAGAATCTATGTTGTTAAAATAGTTCCACAGTTTCTTCCAAATTCCTGTTGCAAGAGCAATAAATGACTGCTTGATTTTTCATAAAAACATGCTCCCTTTATTTCCTCTTATTAGATGACCTCATTTGATTAATTATATTACTTGTTTATTTGTTTTGTTTCCAGTTCATGCAGTTCATTGACCTGATCCACACTCATATAGTAGACTCCAACATGTTTGTGAGATGTCTAGCTCTCACCATTGAGCACTTTGAGAAAGAACAGCCAGAGAACTATGGTGAGTAGAGGCAGAGCTATCACACGGTGAACTCTGTACTACAGTTGTTTTTAAATGAAATCTTGTTTTACGAAGTTGATAAAAATAATGGAGTGCGTTACAATTGTTAATCCTTTTTGGAAGAGGTAAATGTCAAATTTTATGATTCTATTATATACTTCTATACTAGGATATTTGCATGGAGGAACATTTGTGAAGTAATTGCATAATTGAGATCTAAGGTTTCATGCTACGATTTGTGAAAGTAATACTGGAAATACGCCTTTTCTTTAAAATTGCAACTTTTTCCAGGTGCGGAGAAGAAAGATGTTCCAATTTGGTTAACAACAGTGTGTGTCTCATAGTTATGAAAGTAGAATACTTCCTAGTTTGTAGTGTAATTGTTCACTTTTGAAATAGTATTAAACATCAAACTCATTGAGAATGCTAATTGATATTGGTATTATCAAATTTCTTTTTGTCTACAGAATGGGGCATTGATTCATGTCGTCTTCTGCAGTACATCTCCAAGAGAGAGAACCGTCTCACCTTCCTCTTCAAGCTCATCAACATCATCCATGTTGAGATCTTGACTCAGGTAAGGTACTGGTGATGATGATTGTGAGAATGATGATGATGGTGGTGATGTTTACGAGGTTGATGTTGATGAAAATGGTGATAATGATGATGGTGGTGGTTGTGGTGGTGGTGGTGATGATGGTGGTGATGGTGGTGGTGGTGTTGGTGGTGGTGGTGGTGGTGATGATGGTGATGGTGATGATAAAGACGATGACGATGATGATGATGATGATGATAATGATGATAACGAGAACGTCGACGATGGTGGTGGTGATATGATGATGATGATGATGACGACAGCAACAATGACGATGCTGGTTTTGGTGGTGATGATGATAGTGGTGTTGGTAGTGGTGGTAATGATGATGATGATGATGATGTTGAAGATACTCACTGAGAGAGAACTGTTTTAGTTTCCTCTTCAGCTTAGTCAACAGTAGCATACAAACTTGGGATTGTTCTAACAAATGAAACAAAATGAAAACAAGCGAAAATATACGCTTTTTTTTTTATTGCTATGCACATTTTCTTTTTGTCTGAGATGCAATCCCATATTTGCATGAAAGTTTATAAAAGCACTCATAGTTTACCACACTCTCTATTTTGATGAGTAACATTCAATTGGCTGTCAATTAACTATTCATGTTCTTCCACTTGGACAGGAGAATGTGAGTTGTCTGAACACCACCATCATCTTCCTCATGTTTGCTGATCGTATCGGAGAGCTATCCCGCTATCTGTCTGATCTGAGTAAAGAGGAGCAGAAGCAATGCAGGCCTGGATTCCTCCTACAGAACTTCAGGTAAGCAGAATCTTAAAGGGAAACTTCACCCAGAAATTGATGTGTGCTCAGTAGATAAAGAAAAATACAATGGCCAATCTGTGAAAATTTGACCAAAACCCGACATTCCATTCAAAAGTTATGAATTTTCAAAGTTTTGATTTCTACCCCTCATGGGCTCCTTAAATTGGCAACCTACCTGCACAAAATGGTTGCCAACATGGAGAACTCTGCATTCATTTTGTACACAGAATCTCGCATGTTCTTCTTTTTCTAGAAAAGTAGATCAAGTTTTACTTCTCTCTTCACATATGATATGGACATAATGATTCTGCATGCATTTTGAAATGAATCGTTATGATAATCTAATTTTCTGTAAAAGGAACAAAATATGAAATTTTGTGTACAATGTGGCAGCAATTTTGTTTGTGTATGTTGCCAATTTAACCAGCCCATCAAGGATGGAAATCAAAACTTTGAAAATTCATAACTTTTTAATAGATTATCTGATTTTGCTCAAATTTTCACAGTTTGATCATTGTATTTTTTCTCCACCCACTGAGAGCACAACAATGTATGGGTGAAGTTCCCCTTTAACTTTATCAATAGCATATTCGCCACCCAAAATCCTTAATCATGCCAATTACATTTGAGAAGGATGTACAATGTAACGTTAGATATCGTTTGATGTCGCCTATTGTAGGTGGCAAGAAGTTATGTAGATTGGTGAATCTTTAGTGTGCTAAAGTTCCAGTCACATAGAGGCCCAGAGTGAAAGCTATTCAACACATCTCTTTGTACAGGTTTAGGTATCTTTAATGGCTTTTGTCGACTTCGCTTCTAAAGCATACAATAAAAAGAGCACAAATACATTGAATGGATAAACACTTGCTTTGTTCCTGGGCATTGATGCATTCTACATACACACAACTGTCCATTCATGTTGTGCGCAGTGTTGTTTACACCGTTTTATTGTTGGCTGGAAATCTTAAGAAAACATAACTTATTATTTCTCTCATATACACCTTCAAAAACCTAGCAGACTAGGGTTGCATTATATATACAGCAGGTAAAGAGCCAACTGAATCTCATAATGGATCTGGAAAGTAAACAATAGACCAGGATATACCTCTATAAGCTCTATTGATCAGTCTGGTAATCCATCTATTGTTTGATTCCTTTTCAAACCTAGACCCTTGCTTTTCATAGATTTAACTTGACTTTATTCAAGGTATGGTTTGAAAGAGGTTCATTGTGGTGAAGAATAATTGAAGAGAGTTGATCAGTTGTCTCACGATGTGCAATTGCAGAATGTA
This sequence comes from Temnopleurus reevesii, assembly GCA_036244855.1. Lineage (NCBI taxonomy): Eukaryota > Metazoa > Echinodermata > Echinoidea > Temnopleuroida > Temnopleuridae > Temnopleurus > Temnopleurus reevesii. The sequence goes on along the minus strand of BQKZ01000419.1, from coordinate 142,737 downwards.
GGTAGAATGACGTTTAGACGGCTGTATACTGCTAGCTTTCATCCCACTATAATGAGCATAGACAACGGTGCGCACACCTTATGTTGTTGCAGGATTCCTTTTCAAACCCAGGCCTTTGCTTTCCATTGATTTTTAACTGATTTATTAATCTTATTAACAAAAAGCAGAAATTTGACTATTTAGGTCAGTTCAATTCTTTTATTTATTTTTACAAATCAAATAAAAACACAAGGTGCATGTAACAAAACAATCAAAATACATAGAACACCAGTCATCAGTAATGGTATAATCAATCAAGATATGGTGGTGAATGACAAAGGCCAAAGTGACCGATCTGGGCCTTTCCCCTTGAACAAAGAAAACAGAAGTGACAATGGAAAATTACTAATACATTAATATTAATTATCATTGCTATAGTAATGATTACATAACACTGATAATAAATAGGAATCATTGAAACAAAAAAAGAATTCCGTAAAATAATGACCTGGATACAAAACAAAACAAACTGACAAGGAGGCAGAGGACGAGGAAAAATATCTGCCTTATTCCCAACAATGAAATCTAATATAGATGATAATTCCCTTTGAAGTCACCGAACATTCATAGTACACAACTTGAGATAGGCTGAAGGTGCAGTGATCCAACATGTGGAGGCGCCGTGGTGTAGTGGTCATGACTCTCGCCTTTCAACCAGAGGGTCGTAGGTTCGAGTCCCACCTTGGGCGTTAATTTCCTTCAGCAAGAAATTCATCCACATTGTGCTGCACTCAACCCAGGTGAGGTGAATGGGTACCTAGTTGGAATATTTAATCCTTGAAACGCCAAGTGCGCTAATGAAGTGGCTGCCGGGCTAAAGCCAGGGTATTAATGCTGCAATTGTAGAGCGCTTAGAGAATTCTTCATAAAGAGTTGATCAGCGCTATATAAAAGCCGTTCATTATTATTATTATTATTGTGTTGGAAGACAAAATACTGTAGGAGTTGCTCCTCTCTCTGTTTCTCTTGCGGCCATGTATCCCTCTCCTTGTTTTCTTCTTGTGGGCGATGCGAAGAGATCTAACAGTGTGAGGCAAATCAACACGATTGAAGTGAAGTACATTGATGATATGAAGTACATGCACTGGTAGTAAAGATTTTAATTTCCTAAAGTTGGGCTGTTCTTGAATTCATGTTCGATATGTGACTGTCTATAAAGTGTTGATGTAGGCGATAATTGTCGGTCTGGTCCAGGGGCGAGGCAAATCAACATGATTGAAGTGAAGTACATTGATGATATGAAGTACATGCACTGGTAGTAAAGATTTAAATTTCCTAAAGTTGGGCTGTTCTTGAATTCATGTTCGATATGTGACTGTCTATAAAGTGTTGATGTAGGCGATAATTGTCGGTCTGGTCCAGGGTTAGGATTGATATCTCTATCTTGCAGTATCTCTATCTGGAAAGAGGCACTGCAGTTGCGACTGTAAGAGATTCGAGCATTTAAAGAACGCTTCCTAATGAAAAGCCGACTAACAAAAGGAAGAAATGTTGATTCTCTATTGTAAAGTTCAGGTCCATTCAGCTTCAAAGCAGCATCCAAACAGAGCTGAAGGAGTCCCGTTATGTCTGTAGTTCTACTCCAGCACTTTCCTATCAGGAATCAAATTCCATAATGGTCTGGTGAATTTAATGATATTTCTGGATATCCATGCTGACAGCTTGGTATACCTTCGTGATGATTCGTTCTTTGAGTTTTGCAGCTTTAACGTAAAATTCATTTGCGATGCTTTTAATGAGCATTGATAATAGCAGTGAGTGGGCAATGTTTGTTTTGGTTGTAGGGCCTTCAAGGACAACAGTGTTTCAATCACTGATGTAGTCACCCTACTGAAATTAAACATATGAATAGATATATAAATAAATAGATCAATATATTTTTTAGCACTTTGTTCGGGTGTCTTAGGGGTTATTACTAAAAAGTTGCAATCAATTGCAAGTTGCAGTTGATGAGCAAATGCCAATTAGAACCATTGTTCTATTTGTGTCTTGTTTCGAGGGTTCGCTGGTGATCCCATGTCTAAAGCGTGTCTATTTGTTAATCTTTCCGCAAACTTTCCACATTGTAAGATTGATTGAAAGTTCTCGTAAATCCTTATCAATGATCTTTTCAAGTCGAGTTTTTACTAATTGAAATGGGGGAGGAGATGCAAACTGGTTTATGAATTACTGCTTAGTATTCAAAAGAAAAAAAATTGTAATTATTTCTTATATTTTGCAGGGAGCTGCTGTTTTTCTGGCAAGAGCATTACCTGCACAAAGACAAAGACTGCAGCGCATTGGAAAAGGTAAGCTCAGTGTGATTCAGGTTTGCAAGACCACCCCCCCCCCCCAAGAGACAATAACTTGTATGAATTTGTCGTTGTTATATCATTCGGTATAGCAAATATCTTCCGAACAAACTCTCTCTTAATCATCTCTCATGAATTGGCAACAATTTGTATTTCATTTTTACATTATCATTCAGGGTAAGTGAAGTCGTCGCAGAGAGATAGGAATGATATTGATAAAAAAAAAAAAGAAGAATTCTTACAATTTGTAAGGCAGTTACATAGAAGATTGTCCTGAAAAAAGTGAAAGTAAAAGAGGAAATGCCTTCTTGGATAGCACTAATCGTCAATGACTTTTCAGAAAAAATATTACATTAATGTGACTAAGGAAACATCTAGAATGACCTATGTCCTATCAATATTTGATATAATTCATTGGAAAACTGACCATATACCAGGATATTCTGATGGATCAAATGTGAATTTGCATATACAGTCAAACCTCTTTATAATGAGGTCCTTAGGTTCATGAAAATTGCCTTGTTATATCAGTTCCTCACTATATCAGGGTAAAAAAACAAAGAACTATAAAGAGCTGGGAACAATGAAATCACCTTGTTATAACAGGTATCTCGCTATATCCGACCTCTGTATAACGAGGTTCCACGGTATATATTTTTTCCAATCCTTTCAATCATAAATCTTGCTATTTATTGTGGACTATAAAATATATTTTTTTATTATTTGTTTACAGAGTTCATGTATCAGCTTCTGTAAGTGGAAGGACATGGTGAGTCTGTTGGTCAGCGGTAACACTCATTCCTCCTTGACCGTTGCTCACTACCTCCAGATGGATGACCTCTTGCCCTGCACGGAGCACCAGACCTTCCCACTACGTACCAGCTGAGTACAACCCCCCACCTCGTGTGAAATGTCCCCACTAAAGATTAGCTGGGAACAGCCCCACTCTTGGCTTGCACATTCACACTACGATTCAGCTGAGACAAGCCCACTCTTGGCTTGACATTTCCCCACACTTGGTTTGAAATTTCCCCACAATGCTCCACCCATGTACAGCTCCCCTCTCAGTGTAAAATGTCCCCTTCTAATTGTGGAACAATTCAATGACTTTTATCATACAACAGGCTAAATATTTTGTGCCAATAGAATACTTCCCAGGCATTCTACATGTTGGATGGGATTTAGATTAAGATTTAGATTGACTTCATGCGGCACATATGTCTTTGATTTGTTCTTTTTCACTGTGTAGATGTATCAACCATTTAGCAGCAGAAGGATCTTAGTACTGCAACAAATTATAATTTAAGATATTCCCTTCTTGCTCTGACTCTACAAATGAATGGCCAAGTCTTACACAAATGAAGAGCTCATTTAGCCTTTTTACCAATATCTCTACATTTTGAAATTGCAGGGGCATGGTAGATAGCAGAAGTTAAAAAAATGTAATTAACATTTGTAGTTCGACGTAATTTATAATATTTTTTTATTTTCCACGAAAGATGTTTTCTCAATTTCAGTTGTTTTTTGATGAAAATAAGGTGTACTTTTGAATCCACATGCAGTTTGCCGAAAGGCAAGGCGATTAAGAAAAGATGTACCAGTACTGTATCTTTTTTTGTTGGCAATTGAATAATCTTGTTAAAATGAAAAAGTGATTTGTCACGTTTAGAATATGCTGCACATTGATTTGCGCATGTCATGTTGATAGCGTATGGAATCATGTGTACTAGAATATCTTTTTTAGTCACAATATAGTGTGTTGTTCATGGGTAAGAGCAGGCAGGCCAGGTCAAAATTAGGTACCAACATTGTGGCTCGCAATGTAGTTAATAGCAGTATGGGAATACCATACAAATGGAAGCCAGGAATGATAGCAGTCTGTATTGAAAGGAAATGTATATTCAACATCTTTTAAGTACTCGGTGGTAGTTTGGTTGATTTCTGTGATACACTTTCCAACAAGGTATAGTATGTCTCAGAATGCATTCTGTGGCTGAGGTGACAAACGTATTACAGACTCACTGAAGTGGCAACTACGTAGCTCTTCATTTGATATCATTTGACCTGATATGTCTTACATGATGGAATTATTTTTTCTGTGTCCGAGAATATTGAAATACATGTAGATATATCTCACCATTGGAAAATGAGAAAAAGAGTGGAAATGAGTGTTTACCTATGTTCTATACAAGAAATGCTGAGATTTACGAGACGCAATCAAAGACTGCTCACATAGCAGTGTGATATTTTTTAGTTTTTGCTTCATCTTTACAGAATTATTGCCAAAAGACATGGAAGTGATTTTATGAGACTGTGGGGTTGTTACTAAGAAGTTGCAATTGATGGCAAATGAACTGCAAATCAGTTGCAAATTGGAACACTCATTTTCATTTGTGCACTCTCTGGCTTTCGTCAGGACATGTATGAAACATGATTTGATTGATGCCAGCCAATCAGCTGCAACTTGAAATTGATTGCAACTTTGTAGCAATACCCCCTAATATTGTAAGAAGCAAAAAGGAAGATTAAAGAAAGATGGCCAAAGATTATCCATGTGAAGGAAGATTCACACCGATGTAGCGAATCATGTCATATTGCATTGAACTCAACTATTGCTCTGTATATTGATTATTAGGATATTTTATATAGTTCTAAGTATAGATAGATTTTTCCTTCTTTTTGGGTGTGTTTATAAGGAAGGCATTTACTGCACTGCTGTCTATTATACGATGCGGCATACCATGTACATATTCAGAGGAGAGCCTAACTTTTTTAATTGGGATTAATTCTCTCTTATCATGAAGTGTTATATATTAAGCTGATCATGTGAAAACAATGAAAACATCATATGAATGAAGCAGAAAAAAGCATATTTTGCAGATTGTACCATGCACTTTACGCGATGTATGCCACTGTTGAAAAGAGAAAACAATTTTACACAGACCAGGTATTGTCAAAAATCTACATGGGATTTTTGCTATGGGCCACTCAACATTTCTTTTTGGTAATTAAGTGAGATTGAAAAAGGAATTAGAAAGGTCCTAATATTTTATCACAAAGTTTGTATTTACTTTTTAAAATAGTGATTGCCTTGTGCTTCATGATTAGATTCTCCATTGAAGACATTTTGTTCAGTAGTTGATCCATGTTCCTGGCACTTTTTGCCTCATATTTCTGACTCTCGGTGAAGTCGAACATGGTTTGGATTTGATGTTGAAATATACTCATCCTTTTTATAGTTTTGGGGCTCATTCCACATTGAATTTGGTTGTGATGTCAATAAAGTCCTTTAAGATTAAAAAAAAATGACTAGACAATATTGCTTCATGTAGAAGGCATAGCGTTTCTCTATGAAAGTTTTGTATTATGTTGTTTTAGATTCTACACTTTTATAAAGCATTTCTTTTGCTGGAACATCTGTTAATCATTTGTTTAAGTTGTTGGTCCCTCCTTTTAGTTTACTCCTAATATATTTTGTTTGTATTGGTGTTATAGGTAATCATCTAATACCTTTCATGATGCATAACACCATTTATCAATAAAAATCTTATTTTGTTTGGAAAAGAAAGACCAAAATTTGATGGAATTTTAGTTCAGTTTAATACTCTTTCTAAATACATAGTTAATCATCGCACCGAACGAAAATTAAAGGGGAAGTCCACCCTCAAATAAGCTTGATCTTAATTAAAAAGCTGACTGATACACCGACTAACAATATAGTTTGATTCAATATAACAAGATATTTTAGACTGTTTAATCAAAGAGATTTGAAAAGTTATAATGTCATGACCACGTAATCAATCAAATAAAGATGAAAATATTAGATAACTCCATTTCTCTTGTCTTTATGAAGGTTTTCATTTGTTTCACACAGGTTATATGATAAGGCCCATCAAAGCTCTTGCATATGGCCTTTTGTTGCGAGTGTACTCTACCTTATATGAAACAGATACAATTACAATTCTGGTATTATACAGGTTGAGACTATATTCTGAGAGAAAGAAAATAGCTTAGAATGCTTCACTTTGCACATGATCATTGTAGAGAAATTTTGTTCTTGTATTTAATGCTTACTATCAGAAATAGATTAATCAAAACACTGGTGATATACATATATTTGGCTCTCCAGTTAGGTTGTGTTAAAAAAACATCTTGTCTAGGTAAGATATTCTAGAGATTTCATTTACTATTTTATTGTTCAGATAGTTTCATGTATTCTCACATATTTTCCTGTTGTAATCATTGACAATGATTTCTAACCATCATTATTCTTAAAATTATCAGATTTCAATCAATAACTTTTTTTAATAAGAATGTTTTGTCTTTCTGTGTTATCAAAATTAAGATTTTTGAAGACCCAAGCATTTTTTTTTTTGGTTTTTGTTGTTATACTGCTTACATTGTTAAAAGGTTAATTAGTGGAATCGCCATTTTTTTTTTTATTGTTTGCAACCAGCAAATGTGCATATTGTTTTTATCTTTTTTGATATTTTATCTTAGTTTGGTCAAACATTTCTCTTGGGGAAAATAAGTGTTTACAATTTCATAGAATTGTGTTTTCTTAAAACTGATGAAATCAATCGCAATTGAAAGATTGAAGTAGAGATTCATGTTCAAATGCATGTGTTTCCTTGCACAACGTATTGTCATGATTTGCATCTAATTTAAATCAACTTATTCATCTTTAGAGTTAATAGCTCATCATATTTAATATAGATGAACACACAAGTCTGTTCAAACATTATCTGATTATCTTTATAGTCATACTGAGTAAATGGTTACATTTGTTGTTGCATTTGAACATGCATTTTTTTCTGTTAATACATTCTTTTTTCTCACTCATTTCTAAATAAGGATAACATTTGATCAGTTTATCGGTTCTTTAAGCTTTGATTTGATGATCTATGTACAGGCATGGACATTTACACAAATTTGCAGTCCATCTTATTCTTATTTCTAAAGAAGGATAATATTTTATCAGTTTTTCAGTTCTTTAAGCATTTGATTTGATGATTTATGTACAGGCATGGACATTTACACAAATTTGCAGTCCATCTTATTCACATGATAATTTCGAAAGAAATTTTACATCCTATTGTAAAAAATTATGTGGATTTTTAAAATGTTCTCTCAATGTGCACACAGTTTAAGTTTTTATGAATCATTTTTGTAAGATGTACTATTTTTGTAGTGAGAATAGATCATATCAGTATGGTTAATATGATTTACAGAAATATATAATTTCATATTGGTCATTATATTACAGGACTTCACATATATGCTGTCACTCATTTCTTTTATTTCAAACACCAGATTGTATAATTTTCCATGCAGTATTGAGAGAAGATATCGCTTTAACTGGAATGTTTTTGTTGTTTGTTGCCATGGTAATAAGTGCTGTTCCCTGCATGGAATATTGTCAATAAATTGTAAATTAATTCTCAATGTAACTGAACTGTCTTTTTCATGCGTCATATATATTGTCTTTCTAGCTCGGTCCTCATCGACACAAAATAGTACCTCGAGCTCAGGTCACAATGTGATCAATATTTTGTGAAGTTTTGAAGTGTGAGATTTGGCTGACCTTGAATGCTGACAATTTCTAAAGTGTTTGTTATTTTATGAACATATCTTTATGCTTAAAAAGTCTTAGTACATAAATTTAAGCCTTAAGTTGAAAGATAACTTACTGGATAACAATGATAAAATTCATCCTCACTAAACACATTCAGATCAAAGCTTAAAACGTATCTTTTTCACACGATATTGTTAGTCTTCTTTACTTCTCATGTCTTTATTTCAATAAGCAGCTTTTAGCGTAGTAGCATATATTAATATAGTTCTGAGCTTTATTATTATTATTATTATTATAATAAAAACCTTTAGTACCATGAGACTCAGCCCAGATGAGGCGGGTATGTGTGCTTTACAAGGAGCCACCATTATAATCATCTTTGATAACGATCCTGACAATCTTGAATATACTCTAGGAAATAAAATTAAAAAAAATTTTAAAGCCAAATACACCTTTGCCCGGATACACAACATCTGTCCAACATTCTTATGATATTTGAAACTCTGTAAATACAATAATACGGAGGAAGGCTGCTTACATGTAGCTGAGGCTTTTAGGCCAGTCAAAATATGATTTGACCCAAAACAAATTGCAAAAGTTTCCAAACCAAGTGTATTTGATTGCAAATGGCCCCTTTAAAAACATATCAAAAGTTTACCAAAATCGGAGTTGTGGATCAATGCGTAATTTGCATAAATTCAAAATGGCCGCCATACATGGGTGAATGCACTTTATATTCCAAGTATATACCCACATATCTTTTGAACGAATAGGGGTATAAAGTTGAAACTTGGTGCTAGTATGTATTACTACACGGAGACCATCCCCTAGAATTTTGACATTCAGAGGTCAAAGTTCAAAGGACACATGGGTCAATGACCTCAAAATTCGAATAGATCTATGTTTAGGAGGCTAGTTATAACGCTAAATATCCTATTAAACTCAATAACAATTCTTCATGCTACCCAGAATTTATATTCAAATGAAAATGGGAAGATGATGCGGTTTTGAATTCAAGCAATTGTGTCAAAGTTCAAAGGTCACAGAGGTCAGTGACCTTTAACCCTTGATTTTTGTCTCTACATTACTAAGATCTGCCAGATGAGAATATTGCACTCTGTCCTGCAACAGATTGAAGAGAGACAGTAGTTTTTTTTACATAAAGGTCTAAGTTCAACAATTCCATAGGTCAATGATCTCAAATTTATTGTGGCATCTTCTACTTTAATAATCATGAAATATAGATGATTGATATATCTTCGTTCAAGACAGGTATATTTAATTCCATAACAACATTATGCTTAGTAGGTTATTGTCAATCCTAAAGGTCCTATAAAACGTCGGACAATTCTTCATAGTTATAACAGAAGTGGGTATCTTATGAAATCTAGAGAAGGAAATCAAAGTGAAAGATCACTTGACCTCTTTAGCGTTGCAAATTGCCTATACTAGACATAAATCTATTGTATTTCGAAGTAATTGACCCCCGTGACCTTTGAACTTTGACCCATTTGCTTGAATTCACAGCTACAGTGTATATCATCCTCCAATGTTCAATTCTAATATCAATTCTAAATATCATGAAGAATTGCCCGAAGTTTTATAGCATCTTTAGCATTGACAGTAGCCTACTAAGCATAATGTTGTTATGGACGCAGATGAGAGAACATATCAATCATCTATATTTCATGACTATTAAAGTAGAAGATGCCACAATAAATTTGAGATCATTGACCTATGGAATCGTTGAACTTAGACCTTCATGTAAAAAAGACTGACTGTCTCTCTTCAATCTGTTGCAAAAAAAGCGCAATATTTATCTAGACTCTGTATTTTTTCTTCTCTGGCAGATCTTAGTAATCTAGAGACAAAAACCCAAGGTAAAAGGCCTCTGTGTATCGGCCTCTGTGACCTTTGAACTTTGACACAATTGCTTGAATCCACAACCGCATCATTCTCCCATTTTTCATTTGAATATCAATTCTGGGTAGCATGATGAATTGTTTTTTAGTTTAATAGGCTATTTAGCGTTATAACTAGCCTCCTAAACATATAGATCTATTGGAATTTTGAGGTCATTGACCCTTGTGACCTTTGAACTTTGACCTCTGAATGTCAAAATTCTAGGGGATGGTATCTGTGTAGTAATACATACTAGCACCAAGTTTCAACTTCATACCACTATTCGTTCCAAAGATATGTGGGTATATACTTGGAATATAAAGTGCATTCACCCCTGTATAGCGGCCATTTTGAATTTATGCAAATTACGCATTGATCCACAACTCCGATTGTGGTAAACTTTTGATATGTTTTTAGAGGGGTCATTTGCAATCAAATACAATTGGTTTGGAAACTTTTGCAATTTGTTTTGGGTTTGGCCATTTTTTTTCATAAAATGACTGGCCTATTTTGCAAGTGGCAGACAAATGTCTTCAACGTTGGACAAGCATCTTCCAGCTGTATTTCTGCATTCTCAAAGCGTCTTTCAAATTTCTTATGTAAGCTCGGAAGACATTGTGTCTAAATAAAACTTCTTAGATATAGAAGCAAAGATTAAAAAAAAAACACAAACAGTTTCTTTTTATGCCTCCGCCACCGTAAGGTGGTGCCGGAGGCATTATGTTTTCGGGTTGTCCGTCCGTCCGTCCGTCGGTCAGTCCGTGTGTCCGTCCGTGCGTCCGTCCGGACCTTGTTAGCGCGATAAGTTCAGAACCGCTGGATGGTTTTTGACCAAACTTGGCTCAAGTACGTATAACCATGTGAGGATGAACTGATTAGATTTTAGGTTCAGTGGGTCAAAGGTCAAAGGTCACAGGGCCAAAAAACTTGTAAAAAATCACCCAAAATAGCTTGTTACCGCAATAAGTTCAGAACTGCTGTACAGATTTTGACGAAACCTGGCTCAAGTATGTATAAGCATAGGAGGAT